>OENT01001638.1:0-14091 GCA_900239685.1 Rotaria macrura
AAAAATGTTTCACTGGAGACGCGATTCCAAAAGAAAACGCGTCGACATGCGTTTCCAGTCCAAGTCCACCCACGTTCAGACGCAGATCGTGCAAAATCGTGTCCAGACTAGGGGTGGCGCTTTAGATTTTCTTTAAACTTCAAAGTTAAAGTTAAAGTTAAAGTGTACGCACTTTAAACCTTTACTTTTAAAATATTAAAGTTAAAGTAGATAAGTTTTAAAATTTTACTTTTAAAATATTAACGTTGATTTGTTTTAATATATTCAATCCGGATACGGTCAGAACCAGCCATCGGTCACTCATGCACATGAAGGATTCCAACTCAAAAGTAGAGAAAGCTGAGTTTACTATTGTAAAGAGCATGATCAATAGTGTATGAAATGAGAAAGTTTCTGTTCCTTAGCAGCCTTATATGTCTCAGACACATGAAATTTTTCTTAGGGTAATGCACTCAAAAATTTGCCTCAAAGGTAGTAGTGGAATATGCCTTTAAATAAACACGAATGAATAGAATAAAAACTTTTCATTTAGATATGAATTGACAGAATACGAGGTTCTCTTTCAATATTTAACCATTACAAATATAAGACCCAAACCCAAACCCAAATCCAAGTCCAAATCTTAACCACAAATCCAAAACGTATCACCAATCTCGAATCCCAAATCTAAGCTGAAAAAAGTAATATAAAAATCATGCGATCCAAATCTAGAAAAAGTCCACTGCTAGGAACTCAGTTCTAACCAAACGCCAAATCCAGAAACGAAAACCAAATTCAAGCCCAAACCTCGGAGATTTGGTGACAAATCCCAAATCCATTCAAGATTTGTTGCACCCATACCCGAGGGTATGAAAAGGGTTTTCGAACACTCGCAAACTTCTCTTAGTTGGTTTTCTGGTAGACGGCTTTTTAGAGTACGGAATCAAATTTATTAAGTTTCTTCACATTCCATACAAGTTGATATAGGATAGAGCAACAAAGATAGATGAAGGCAGGAAAGAAACGTCAAACAATTATGGGATACAGAAAGCTGCAAGAACGATATAGATAAGATAGGGAAGGAATAGGATGATCAGCGAAAGGCTCTGTAATTCTACTCTGTAAAAAAAACTGCTTCCCAGAAAGCCAAGGAAAAAACGTTCGCGAAAATTTCGAAATCAATTTCTCACTATCGGGAACTCTATCGAATGTTTCCGAGCCTTACGAAAACCCAATTTTATCATCAGAAACACTTCAAACTTTTCCAATAGTAACAAAATCGTAAACTTTGGAAGGGTATCCGAGGTTCAGAAACCATTTTCGATTTCCAAGTTTGTTACTATCGGAAATCTTTCGAGAGTTTCTGATGGTAAAATTGGGTTTCCAAATACTCGGAAACCTTCCAAAAGAGTTTCCGAGGTTAAGAAATGGACCTCCGAGCGTTCTCAAACGTTTTGTGGAACTCACATATGTTTTCGAAGAAAATATTGAGTGGAAGTTTAAAAGTGAGAATTTCGATGCTCCGCAACCCCCTCCGTTACAGACAAAGTCACTGAGTCCAGACGCCCCAAGGGGGTTCCAGCTGCCCCCCCCCCACCAGGGGTTTTCAGACGACCCCCTCATGGGATTCCAGACGCCCCCCATATGAGGGTACCCCCCCCCCCCCCCCATAAGTTGGTACCAGCCCACCCCCTCTTACAGAACATAGAAACCAGTGTATGAATTCATTACATACATAACAACCAGTATTCTATTATCGTCATATATCACAACATTATTTACTGCTTCTTCCAATTTTTTTATAAAAAATGTTAAATTAAGAAAAATGAACAACGAAAAATGGAAACTAACGAGTGAATAGCAGCAATGAAAATGATAAATAGGGTGTCTATCACACAAAGACGATGCGAAAAAATGCGTCATATTACCTTTTCTGTGTTTTCTATTAGCATATGGAGCTATAGATATGTGAGTTCCACAGTTTAGCCTCAACGGGGCTGCGCTAACAAGCTTTTTTCGTTGGTTTTCTGGGAAACTATTTTTTTTAGGGAGCAGGTACAAATATTTCATTGGGTATATTTGAGTTATTGATGAGTCTCAGAATTTTTCTTTCCACTAGGTTTATCTCGGTATGGTCTGAAGAAAAAAATCTTCTGTTTATTTCCAAAGATTTTTGATATAGTTCCAATGATCTTGAAGAATCGTTCATTCTCAAATAATTGCTTGCCATATGATGAAGTGTAATACCAATGTCAGGATGCCCCTTAGGATGAATTGCCTGTTGTGCAGCTAGAACTTGTTCAAATTTTTCTTTCGCAAGTTCGAGCTGACCATTGTGGCTATACGCTGTAGCAAGCCAGCTTAATGTTCGAGAAACGAGTTGATTTGTAACTGCTAAATGCTTTATCTTGATGTCTGCTGCTTTCATAAAGTATTCAATGGCTTTAGTGTTCTGTTTGGTGTCGAGATATACACTTCCCAAACAATGAAACGTCGTACCATAACTCAAATGATCTAATGCCAGTGCCAGATTTCTTATATCCAGTGATTTATTCAAACATACAAATGCTTTTTCAAATTCTCTTCGCCGTCGATGCAAATTTCCAAGATGGTCAAGAACATTTGCAATCGATTGATGTCCGTTTTTGAAATTGTACTCGTAAATACATAAAGCTTGTGAATAATAATCAAAAGCAACTTCATATTCACCTCGATTTTCACACATCATTCCAAGGTGCAACAATGAAAATGCAAAGTGCACATGTGTTGGTGGTAAATATTTTTTAGTTGCTTCGTGCGCTTGAGAGAAGTATTCTTGTGCTTCAAGCCATCGACCTGCACTTTCGTGATACTGACCAATGGCTCTCAATGTGTGCGTGATGGTTGGGTGATTACAAGGAAAACAACACTTTCTCATATCCAGTGACTGCATAGCATATTGTAACGCTTCTTCAGTCTGCCCCAAAGAATCAAGTGCCCAGCTGATGCCGCTTAAACTATCGGCAATCTGACGATGAACGGTAGGCAAAATTTTTTTTTGAGAATCTAATGTTTGCCGATATATTTCCAATGCCAAATCAAACTTATTAGTAAAAACATAAGCATTGGCAATATTAAATTGACATCGTAGGTATTGATTCGATTCAGATGTTTTTCCTGAATCTTGTAAGATCGCAATTGTTTTATTCAATAGAGTCAGTGCATTATCGTACTTGCCCATAAACAAAAATGATCGAGCATGAAGAATATTCATTGATATTCTGGTATCCAAATCGTCGATAGAAACGAATTTTGTTAGAGAATTGAAGTAATCATTCGCTTTTTCGAACAAACCTCTTTCGAGCAAGATGTTACCGAAAAGTAATGATGGATTAGGATCCAGCGTATGTTCCAATTCGATGGGTTTATATTCATTCAAAATTTCCCTTCCTTCATCACAGGCAATCAAATAGGCTTCCCAACGTTCGCATTGTTCATTATATTGAATAGCTTCCAATTTAAAAACAGCTGATAAACTAAAAAGAATTTCATACTCATCTTTCATCACACTCAAATTACTGATATCTGCGCACACAGTCGACTTTAAATTCATGTCAATCTCAATAATAAATAGTACGCTGGTCTCATCATTTATTTTGCCTCGGCCAGCAAATAATTCGGCTACAGATAGATCGCTGGAAGTAGAAAAAAAACCATTGGATGATACAAGATTCCCAACAGCACTTTTGAGCTGCTCCAGCTCAGAAATTGTTAATGCCTGGCCTCGATAGACTCGTCGAATATTCCTAAACTCACGTTGTTTTCGTTGTTCATAGATTATTTGTGTGTGTAAATCAATGATAAATTGTCGAAATACAAATAAACCACTCATATCTTCGGTCCGTAGAACTCTGTTAACAAGTCTAAAAATAAAGCATGGACGTGAATACCACTTGATGGCTTCTTGCGGGGTATATGTTTGGCAAAATTCTTCAATATTTTTCAATTCAGCATTGTCGTAGTAATAGTAGTCACTGCACACTGCGAGCATGTCGCTGATTGAGTTTCTATTCAAAGGTGAAATTTGGAGCACAGCTAGTGCTAGCTGTCCCCACATAAAACTAGCCGCATCTTTCGATAAATTTAGTATCGATCTTTGCTCTTGATTGAGAAAATGAAAGAACAGTGTCTGATTTTTATTGTCGGTGATGGTTGTCTCGAGGTGATCCAGCAGCAAAGTAGCATCTTTGAAGCGGCGAATGCGTTTTTCATGGCATTGATTAGCACCGTCGATTATGAAGAGAGCTTTGAGCTGCTTCAATTCTTCTAGTGCCGTAATAATTGCCTGAGAGTCCATCGGATTTGTTATAATTAGAATAACTTGCTCCCTTTTGGACACTCGACGGATGTAGTCGATACAGCCAGACGTAGATGAATATGTTAGAAATCGATCAGTTAACTTAACTACACGATCAATCTCTATTTGAGTACTTGATCTAAGGTTAAGGTCACCAAGTAAAATCATCGTAGTAGTGCTTTTATCTAATATTGGATCATCAAACCGCTGTGGTGCTGATGCACACATGTCTCTAATTGGTGGTTCAAATGATTTCATCTTCAATGTTCAAGAAGATCGTGATGAAATTTAAACGTAAAATTAAACATTTTCATTAACTCGATGAGTACACTGTAAAAATAACCGCACATTAATATACGTGTAAACGGTTTGTGAAACTTCAACGTATAATAAACCCTTTCTCGTTTATGAAATTTCATAAAGGGGAAAGGGTTTATTATACGTTGAAGTTTCACAAACCGTTTAAACGTATATTAATGTGCGGTTTTTTTTACAGTTAAGTTTCACACTGTTGTGTCTACTTTGTATGTACCGCCTCTCATCGTCAATGTTTTATTGTTACTAATTTTCTCTACATCGAAAAGAAAGTATTGTAGTGCTTAGAAGTTTTTTGAAACAGCAGTATGATGAATATGAGAATCGATCTACCTATCATTTTCATATAAAAGACAGGAGAGAAGAAACTACCGAGTTTGCCCAATTGAACTATAAATTGTTCGGAAGCGCTCGCATTTCTAGACATATGGATCAGTAGCAATTTTATCTAAAAAAATATGTTCAACGGTTATTCTTCAGGCAAACATAGTTACACTTTGGGATGTGTGGTATTTTTTTACTCAACACTGATGAACACCAAGAGTAATACTCAGTGCAAGCTGGTAGGTTTGGTGCCACTGATCACTGAAACATTTATCACACCCAGCATGAGCATTACGATGAACAGTTATGAAAGTAAAAGCCCGTCTATGATAACTAAAACGACTGTACACTGACAACTTACGACCATTCACGCGCCGTATCGTAACTTGTAAGCACGCACCTTATTACGATGGAAAATGATCATGTCGTATACGGGGACTTGGGGTGACAATATACATCGAACATCTAGCAACATAAAACAACTGGCACTACCACAGAAGATGGTGGTTACGATCGTAGCAATATCATTACGGACTATAAACGATTGTATTTCGATGAACACGAAAATCTAACCGTTACTGTGACAACGAGCAAAACTCAAACAATATACACATCAAGCAGATACGATAGCAATAGAAAAATCCTCACCATCGCAGAGAAATCACCATAGACACATGCATTTACTGTACTCCGATACAAAGCACCAAACACGTCTGCAGAAATCACCTTTTAGGAAAATCTTCGCATTTATAAAAAAAATTAACCCATCAGTAGATAGTATGTCAAAATCAACAGCCCTTGAGTTTTAGATCTTCAAATCAGTTAGAATAGGGAGAAATTCTGAAAATACGAGAAGCATCAAAGAAATCCTGCAAAAATCACCTTTTGTAATAATCATCCTTCCCATCCCAGATTAACCTCATCGATAGAGAGCATGAGAAAAACGATCACCCTCGAAGTGTGCACGCTCTACATTGCAGTGTTGACAGGAAAGTCTTGAAATACGAGAATAATCGATGAAATGGCGTTGAACTCTCGTCACTGAATAACACTATAATGGACGGTTGACGTTTATCTTTATAGAGAACCGGTAGAATGAGAATAATGCAATAAAAACGCGCTTTATTTGTTTTAGGATAGCTTAAATGCGTCTAGTCTGGCTTGAGAGGTGTTCCCAGACAAAGGCCAGGCGTAATAAAGAACTTCGAGGTAAATATGCTGGATCTACTAGGGTAGTCTAGACACTAGTCTAAATGATCACTGAAACAGCTGGAGAATGCTCGCCAAATAGTTGTGATAGGAGTAAAAAAGAGTATCCTAAATTGGATTTAGTAAGTTAGAAGAAGATGGGCACAACACCTCCTCTGTTCTTGCACATTACGTTTCAAAGTGAGAAAAATCTTACTTTTGGATTGTTTTTGGGGGCTTCTTGTTCCTATGCAGGGAGCATAGAGGACAGTACACTTAGTTTAGGAGAGACCAGATGAGAGAAAGACTGATACATTCACTCTCTATTTGTTGTGCGGTATAATTTATCAGTTTCTATCTTTTGATTTGTTTGATTAAAAAATAAAAACAGCAAGTGTTTTCTCATTTTGATATTGTGAAAGAGAATGAATGTTGTCGGCAAGGACCACTTACGAACAAATAGGATAGAAAAACGGGAGTCCTTTTCTAAACTGTTTGCAGCTATCGTAACCAATCATTCACGATGATATTTGGCTATCGTTTACATTTAGCATGTGGTTACGGTGAACGTCTACGTGGAATTTTCACGGTCACCGTTTATGACGATCGCAATTAATTGTAAAACTTCGTTTATGACGTTAGTAAATTGTTACGAAATGCGCTCGCTGTTTTTCGTCGTAATAAATAGGTGTACCGCCATTCACGACCGTGGATGATTGACCTGGACATTGATAAAGACGTCACTGAAACACAGATGAGCATTGTATCACTGGTAACTGGTATGCCAGGCACAGTGACTTCCCTGACCTCTCGTCCTTAATTGTTGCATTTCATAGACTGTAAAGCTAGGATCTAGAGACCGTATTTTACCTGTGTCTGTCTCTCTACCTGTCTCTAATGCTTTGCACAAATAGTCATTCTAGTGGCACAAGTCACCATTTTCATGACACAAAAGCCCATTTTTGTGGTACAAATTTCCATTTCTGTAGCACAAATAACGAATTTTATTGCAAGTATTATGTGCGAATCCACTGAGAAGTCATGCAGAATAACGTAGTCTAATTAAAGAGCAATTGAACGGAACCGGCGGATTTCCGATAAGGAAATTCAATCCCTCAATCGTTAAATTAGAGAACCGCGTGATCCAGTAGCTAAGTGTGAGGAGAAAAATCTTGTCCATCTGAAATATATTTGGTGACCACTCATTTCGCCCCCTTGCATTTGGTTGTCTTACACTTTGCTCCTTAAATTTCATCCCAATTACATTTCGTACCCTTACATTTCGTCCCAGTTGCATAGCTCATGACTTAACAAGAAACAATCTGTATAGTTATTTAGAAATAGTGGTTGTGTAAATACTAAGTGTTGTGAACAGTAAATCAGTGTATTTTGAGAAGCCAATGAAGAAGAGGCGATGTCCACCCTCCGTTGTAAACATGTATCGACAATGATTTTCTATTGGTTATTTGATAACATGCGTCAGTAGTTGTTATGTATTGATTATCAGTGATTCTGATGCTGAAGATTATCAGTTACGAGACTATTCTGAGAGATTTTGGTTAGGACCAAAAAAGAATGAGGTATGCGGTAATGCGAATATCTTTTTCTTGAATCTAATTCAGTATATCGTTAACTTAGGTAGCCGTCGTGGTAAAACAAATTTTCATTTGCAGCTATGGAATATCTATGAACGAGTTATACAAGACCTACCAAGATCAAATAATGCGATCGATGGATCGCACTATGCTTTTAACAATCGTGTCTCCGTCAAACAGGCTCCTGTTTTTAAACTTACTAAATGTATTATACGCGAGCAATCTCGATTCGAGATCGATATAGAACGAATTAGCTCTGGTTAGCTACTAAAGAAAAAGAAAAATACTAATGAAAATCTTGACGCATGACTGAAAAGAATTATGCTGTCTTATTATGTGAACAATATTGAGGAATATTTAGCTCACATCGCTGTGAACTTGAAAATAAGCGCTTGATATTAGTACGATCGAATTTCTTTTATATTTTCTGTAATAGTAATTAATACTCATGATTTGAGACGAAATGTAAAGGGAACGAAGCGTAGGGGTACCATATATTAAATTCCACATGACGAGATTTTTCCAGTCTAGTCTATCGGTTACGAAGCTGAGAGCTAGCCATCCCTCACTCGAATTCAAATCGTAGTTCGGGAGCTGCTCCTCACGTTTCCGCCACGTTGACTTTGGATACTTTTTTTGCTATTGTTCTTGGAAATTTTTCGTTTTCGTCTCATCGGTACTCCATTTTGACTTAATCACTGTCTGCCTGCCTCGTCTTTCCTCGATTTATTTGGCCATCTCTTCTGAAATTTCAGGACTTATGGTAGAAATAACCAACGTTGTCTTCTGTTCATATGTTTGCATGCGTGAGTTTTGGAAGTATAGGGTCCAGTGAATCGATTTTTGATTCACGCTACTTGTAATAGTACAAGATATGTACTTTAGATAATCAAAGAATGATCGTATACTATTTGCAATTTGTTGTCGAAGATTTCCACTTTTAATATACTTATCTAATTCTTCGACAAATATGAATTAATCTTTTGAAAAATATATGCATGTAGTTTATGATCATTCTTTGCCTATCTAAAGCGAATGTCTTGCAGTATTATGCAGCTGTTAATTACGAGATGTCAGTGGAGTCAGTGCGCCTGATATGCTAGTGGCGTCGATGGCATTATTGCCCCAGTTATCAGTGATAGAGTAGTCATCGGTGTTTCAGTGACGTCGGTGTAAGTGTGATCAATATTTCAGTGATCACTTTAACAGAACCTACTAGTGTGCACTGAATGTCACTGTCGGTGAAAAAAGTAACGGTTTCTTGGTGTTATCATTCACACAGTACTTCCCAAGTGACACTGTAAAAATAAGCGTAGAATAAAACCTTCAGAATGACTTATTGACCTTTCAAAATTTATCATTTACCATTTACACCCAAGGCATAAATTTCTGCGAAAAAACACGTTTCCCCATATCTGCGAAGCGCGTTAATGCTGGCCGGTTTGAGGCGCTTCACATCTGTGAAAACGAACGTTGCAGAACAATTATTTCTTACGAGCATTTAGTCGTCTTTCTCAAACTATGGTATTTCATAATTTTGAAGCAGAAAAAACTAAAACCACAAAGAATTTCGTAGAACTCAACTTATAGATGCTACATATCTACAAGTAACGTTCATCGATATTGAAAGTCAATTTCCTGGGCCCCAGACTGATAGGGATTACGACTGGAAATGCCTCAACTTCAGAGAAAATTAGTTGTTTCTCTCAAAATATGATCCTGCAGTTTCAAAGAAACGAGCGAATAAGTTCATTAGAGACACAGAGCGGTTGAATAAGTGAAAACGAGGCAGGAACAAGGCGAAAATGAGATATTTCCAACGAAACTGAATGAAAAAAAGCACAAAGGCAAAGCAAAACACGAAGAGGGAAGCAGCCCAACTGGGGCTTTGTAATGAGGGAAGGGATCTCAATTTCTCTAGTCGATTAGAAACGTGTTTCAAAAATCATGTCAGGGGGGTTGAATGTTTTCAGAGGCGAGAAGCAGGGATGCAACGTACCCGAGTTTTTATGGAGGATTCTGTCATCGAACCTTATACAAAAGTTCTCACTCGCTGCATGTCTAGTGCGGAAGCGGCAGGTTATGTCTCACCTAGCTACTATCCTGCCAGATTCCGAGATTTTACGATAGCAGCCTCAAAATACCACAGAAAGCACATCCTGCTTGGGCTCAGTCACTGTGAGGGAGTTCTTTGCCGCGCCCCTCCCATGAACTCAAACATCGTAGGCCCCATAAAAATGGTCACTTGTGTCATTAACATGGTCATTTGTGCCACAGTAATGGTCATTTAGGTCACAAAAATGGTTGTTTCTGCGGTTGTTACAGACAGACTGACGAACACACGTGAATTCCCGTTTCAAGGCCCTATTCTTTCGATCTATGGAACATCCATTTGCAATATTTGTTATCATTCTGCAGCTGACTTACATTAATTTTCATTGGTTCAAGAGGTGGATGTGAAAAGTAGAACACCAGAGTACAAGATATGTGCACAGACCATCGAACTAAAGTAGTCAAATAATATTTGTCTACTCTAGGGCTGTCGTATTGGCATTAGGGGTGACACATTCACTTTACTTTTCGTCAAGGTAAATAGAGTAAAGTAAATACTGTATTGACGTATTTCCTTGTAAATAGTAAATACTGTATTTACCTATTTACTTTGTAAAGTAAATAAAATGTCCCACCCCTAATTGGCATTAGGTAATGCTGATACTAATGCTTTTGCATTAGAGTTATTTTTTTAACTTAATGCTGAGGTATTATTGGCATTACAATTAATTAATCCCTAGGCATTATTGCATTAGAGTTAATAAATGCTCTCTGTAAGCATTAAGTTAGCATTATTTTTAAGACTAATTCAACTAATCCATTCAACTTTTTGACTACTACCTGTCATACTGTTAGCGACTTTTTAAGAGATATCCTACGGAACCACCGGTGAATTTTTAAAGGCTACTCGAACTTGCGACTTTAAACTTTTCGGGTCAGTATTACCATCACAGTAGAATTACTTCGCTGCTATTTAACTGTCACACAAATTATGATATTTTTGACTGCTGTTTTATAGTAAATTATTGTCCTGGATAGACTGAAAAAATTCAGAAGTTTGGTATAGAGCACAACATTAGTTTCCCATATTTTCTTTATTTTCCAAAGCAAATGAAGAAAAAAAATCTGCGTCGTTTTAATAGTCAGTTCACGTAAAAGACGACGTATTTTCTCAAATGTTGCTTAATCGAGATCTTCCGGTTTCACTCAATTCAAGGCTCGTTTTAGAGAAAGTAGTGCTATGAATTTTCCCGAAAGCGGATTTGAAAACTATTGATCCTTCGATATTTTATGAGCATTTTACGAAAAACTGGAAAAGTGACCATTATCAATCAAGGGGATTTTAGTGTGGCCATATCTGAGCTCAACCGAATGAGCTGCAATTTTCTACGGGCATAAACCTCAAGGAGTTCTATTCAGCGGAGAAATTCCGTCTCGAAATGCTGACTTCTTTAAATTTCATGAATTGTCCAATATCTTCAAACAACTGCACTTTTGGGTAATTTCGCCGCTCGTCTCACTCGGTTGAAATCAAGTAAGCCCCCCCCCCACCCCTAGAATGAAAGACCACCCCATATTAGAAGGCCACCTTCATTACAAGGCCACTCCCAAGAAAAATTTCAGAAGACCTAATAAAAGGCCACGCGACCTTCAGAAGCTTTTTCAGAAATCCAGTAGATTTTCAGGTTTTAGCACTAAAATAAATGTGAAAACTTCGGACTTATGTCCGAGATTTATGTGTACTTCAAAAAGTGAATGAGACAAATCGGTCATTCTAGAATGTGTGCACGGAAGAAGTATTTTGGTAAACCTTTTTTGGAAACTCCTAACCTACTGATCATCTCAGACATATCTAGACAATTTAGTTTTGGGATGCAGTTTTTGTTTATTTCGAGATCTTTTTGCAGCCAATGTTTTGTTAGAAAGCTGCATTTTGGTTCAAAACTAATATCAGATTCGGAATCAGCATTAAAAACTAAGTCAATTTATATACATTGTGGATAATTCTGAGAAAAAAGTTTTTTTTTGAAAAAAGTTTTTTTTTGAAAAAATCACTGTACCCCAACTTCAGGGATTGCTTGGTGAAAAATGACAATTTTTTCGATAACTCAGCCATTTTTTGCCGAATCGTTCTCATCTTCGAACTCGACCAAGATATTCATCAGACAATTCTGTGCACAAAATTTCAGCTCAATCGAATGTATTTGTAAAGAGTTTTCGTGTTAACGGCTGGCCGGCTGGACACACTGACCGATTCTAGAGTATACTCACTTTTTGGGTACACAAAAAGCTAGTTAGCACAGCCCCGTCGGGACTGAAATCTGGAACTCACATATCTATAGCTCCATATGCTAATAGAAAACACAGAAAAGGTAATATGACGCATTTTTTCGCATCGTCTTTGTGTGATAGGCGCCCTATTTATCATCTTCATTGCTTCTGTTCACTTGTTAGTCTCTATTTTCCTTGTTCATTTTTCTTAATTTAACATTTTTTATAAAAACATTTGAAGAAGCAGTAAATAATGTTGTGATATATCACGATAATAGAATGCCGGTTGCTAGGTCTGTGATGGATTCATACGCTGGTTTCTATGGTCTGTAAGGGGGGGGCTGGTACCCACTTATGGGGGGGGGACAATGGAACCCCCCCCCCTATGGGGTGGTTGGGTAGCCCCTGGGGGGGGGTGTACATATTCCCCAATGGGGAGCGTCTGAAAACCCTAGCCGGTGGGGGGGGGGCAGCTGGAACCTCCTTGGGTTGTCTGGACTCAGTGACCGTGTCTGTAATGGGAGGGGAGGGGTGGGGAGCCTCAAAAACTTCACCTCAAAACTTTCACTCACAATTTTCTTCGAAAATATATGTGAGTTCCACAAAAACAGAATAATATATGTGCTATGTGCGTATATTATTTCTTTTCTCCTAATGGTGGTAGGGATCATTGAAGCATAGTGGAAATATCAATTTATTGATTTCTTCTAATGTTGAGTAGATATCTCCTTTGTATGATAGTCATCGTTCGTTGAGTTTTGATGATAAACCAGTGATAATTTAATCGTTTCTCTTAAAAAACAACTTCTTTAACTTGCTTAAAGTAAACTATGCCTACTCGCTAAAATAAAATGCGTCGCATTTGTGGGTCGCTATTTTGGAGTCGTAATCTTGGTCATGAAAATGCGTCGTGGTTAGAATGTGTCGTAATCAGAATGTGGTGCTTTATGCCTGCTGGCCGGCCATTCATCGTTTTATTTTGCACACACAACTGTATATAAACAACATGATTGAACATGAAAATCATACATTTTCCAAATCTGCTTTTTAAACTCATTTCTCGATTTTTTATTATTTGAGAACATGCCTCTCTCAATTATTGGTCTAGAGAGAACTGCCCCGAAATGATCTGATCAAGATCATGTCAACTCAATGCTAGAGAGATCCCAAGATCTTACGTACTTGAGTTGTTCAGAATAGAAATAATTTAATGGAAATAAATTGAGAGGAAGTCATTATATGCTGCTACAGAAAAAAATGAAAAATGTCCTGTATGGTTGGCCCAAACCATGATTTGAGAAGGTATCGCATGTGACGTCCAAGAATGTGTCGTGCTCTTGCTGGAGAAAATGTGTTGCAACGAGCACCTCATGTTTAGCTCACATATGTCGTTCACTGTGTCGAAAATCACGACACAAGCGGTACATCTTAGCTTAATGTGTACTAGAATTGTAACGGGTTTTCCACCTTAAGGAATGTCACACACCACTTATCTTTTTATGCATGAAAAAAGTGAAAACCATCAAAATAAGATAGTTTTCAATCGTCGTTGAGGTTGGGCGTATTTCATGATCATGTACGGGAATCGTGTATAATCATACTACACCAGCAACCTGCCATCCGATCGGCTTACTCGCTATTCGCCAATAAGATTTTCGCCAAGGGGACTTTCGCCAATGCACAACGGCACGTTTACCAATTGACGAAATTCCACCTAATTTTCCCCAATATTGGTGAAAGTCCACTGAAGTTTCGCCAAATTTATTGTAACGGGTGTCACAAAATGAATGGCCCTCGCAGTATTTTTCATATAACTCATTCATTTTTCAGTGTTTAAGAAAAACTGTTTTTACCAAAAGATTCCTCGTCAAATTCTCTACAAAACTTATATACTTTTATTATCTTAAATAATCTCCATTATTTTGTGACATGCGATACAATCGTTTCGTCCAAGAAGCACAACTTTCAAACACAACATTTTTTCGAATTTTTTTTACTGCACGTTTTAGCTCTTGAATCATGGTTGATTTA
>OENT01001638.1:14348-37865 GCA_900239685.1 Rotaria macrura
TAAATCAACCATGATTCAAGAGCTAAAACGTGCAGTAAAAAAAATTCGAAAAAATGTTGTGTTTGAAAGTTGTGCTTCTTGGACGAAACGATTGTATCGCATGTCACAAAATAATGGAGATTATTTAAGATAATAAAAGTATATAAGTTTTGTAGAGAATTTGACGAGGAATCTTTTGGTAAAAACAGTTTTTCTTAAACACTGAAAAATGAATGAGTTATATGAAAAATACTGCGAGGGCCATTCATTTTGAGACACCCGTTAGCTGCAACATTGATTAGTGAGATTGGTATGAAATACATTCATAGATAATATCTATATATGTCATAATCATAAATCTTATGCATAGGTTTAGATTTCATTAGAACTAACCTATTCAAAATGGCTGGGAATTAACTATAATAATTTGAAGTGCAACATCCTGATTGCATAATTACATCTATCTTCTAGTAGGGATTTTGGCTCATATTTCTTTTTTAAGTTTTTCAGATAAACATTGCTTGGTAAATGCTTCTCACAACTCGTGCGGCAGCAGGTAAAAGTAAACAAATTGAGAAATTATTACATTTATTGCTCTCAAGCAAAAGACTGTTGATTGCTACATTTATGCCTCTTGCTTACCTTGTTGGTGAACCTATTGGTCGAGGAAGAAAAGGAAAAAGAACACAAATAATGTTTCAATATCACACTCATCTTGCTCACAGTCAAGTTTATCATCAAATGATGACTAGATTTGTCTTCATGATATTTTTTATTTATCTTATTCTCCCTTTTCTCTTTTTTTGTCTTTCTTATAGATGTATCGTTTGACGACAATTATTCTACTATTTTGTTTTCTATTCCAGCAATTTATGACTAAAAATTTATGTAATGATATTCAAATATATCCAAAGTGTACGCATCATGGTACATTTTAGCAATACTAAGCATTTGTTCTACCATTTATCGCCTTGAAAATGTTGTGCACCATTACTGGTGAAAATCTACCGGACTCTTGCCAATATTGACAAAATTTCACAAGACTTCCACCAAATAGTTGATGGAAGCTGCATGGACTTTCGCCAATGCACCCCCTGGACATTCGCAAATCGGATAAAATCCATTGAACTTATGCCAATGCACCCTCTAGATTTTCGCCAATAATTGGCAAAAGTCTTGTTGGCGAGGACCGGGAATTATAACCAGTCGGTATTTCGAAGCATTGATTTAATCATTCGATGGGTATCTGAGCTCCAGATCTAGTTATTGGAGTTCCATTTTCCGCTAGATGGAGTACTCAGCTAGGAGTTGCTTATATAATGATTTCACAACTGATAGTATTTCATTTCGATGGCTCGAAATATCCATTCCGGTGCCTATCGAAGAGATTTTCTGATTGATGTTAATAGATAAGAGTCGCAGGTTCATGAGTGTTCGATATACTTCACTTCTCCGAGGGGTAGAAGTTCGGTCCCCTCAACACTATTAAATTAAAAAATAGTTGTTCTCTGCAATTTGAAACCCTTTGTTTTTGAGTATACGGCACCTATTAGATATTTTAAATCTGAGCCCTCGATACCTATCAAATGTTTTCATGGAACAGTAGACTTCAACATACTTACTTACGATTTCGAATCTCGTACAGATCTGATAAATTAAACAAGACATTCCCAAGCTAAGTAAACTAACGTTTTATCAGTGTTCATTAAATAATGATAAAAATTTGTCGCACTATGTTATTTTCGAAAACTTAAAAGGGATTTTGCTACTGTTCTTGATGCAAAACATAATTCCAGCTGCATTCAATTTCGTTGTGATACATCCAAAGTTCGTAAGAAAATACAACACACACTTCTATTCATTGAAACTTTACCGGAAAAATTCTTTGAAAATGAAAAAAATATGATTAATTTTGCACGATTCTTATCTTTAGCATTTCAGTATAACTTTATGTCGAATTTTTTTATCGCTGAGATATCGCATTGAATCATCGGGAAGAGCTCTTCGCTAGGCTTTGCTACTTCGACTACTCGGTAATTCAACGGCTTTCGAGAGGTCTAAGTTAATCCGGGCACTGGGCGAAAAATATGCGACAAAAGGATGATTATGAAGCCTCCACTTTCGATGGGCTCGATGTGCTCGAATATGTAACAGGACGAGAAAAATGCTTAATTCAAGTTTCTAGCACTCACCGTAACCCTCACGGACTCTTATGCGCTGCTTTGGTCGTATAAGATTTTTATTTAGAATAATCCCATCCAACCATCGCTATTGGTAGTATTTTCTGTGTGCTTTCAAATACGATCGTTCACGTTAAGCCTGGACAGTTCAGAGTATTCCAATCATCGAAAATCTTTACAAAGATCTTGGATTCGATAACATCATGTTCCATATGTTTAACTCAAATAGATTATTCTCGTTAATATAAAAATTTAGAAAGACGCGCTCACACTTACAATACCTTCCATGAGTGCACTGTTGTCAAGCCCCATGCATTTTCAAAATAGCATAGTTCTTTTTTTTTCCTTTGTAGTTTTGGACACTAAACATGCAAACATTTTAATATAAACTAAGAAAAAATCGAGAGTCGAAAAATTTCTCATAACAGACACTTTTTAATGTAGTCCATTATTTAGATTGTAAACCTTCGACGAATTTCATTTGAGAAAAAAAGAATAAAGTATGAGGAGAAGAAAAATAGTGATGCTGTTACGACAACAAAAAGAAATAAAATGATGTGGGAGTGCGTGGATGTCCTTGAGCAATTTTTGAAAGACCTCATACTTCTCCGGACCCTTAGCGTTTGTTAACAGAGCTCAAAGTTTCATGCAAGTTAACGATTGTTAATGGTAACGTAGTGAGGATGCAATGGAACAACCTGCTAGTCTCTTCATGCAGGAGACTTGGTTAGCTACGGTAATAATATCAAAATTTATTAATGTGTCTCTGCTGTCCCGAAAGATGTTATTTGTTCATATATGTAGAACTGGTGACTGATCAATTCGCCGCGCATTCAATTCGTCGCACACTCAATTCGTCGCGTTAACACCATACGTGTGATTTTGTTTTCTTTCTTTCTATCGCTTAATCAAAGATGTACATAATTTGATTACACGTTTATTACAAGAAAAAAACAGAACTAAGTAATTGACAGAAAAAGTTAATTACAATGAAACATTTACAGCAATATTTTTAAGATATTGAGGAATTTGTAATGGATCGTGATCGTGAACTACGCGCGCGATTCTCTCGTCGAGTTTTTTGTAGCAGGCTTTTTTCGGCTTTGGCTGATGACCTTGAAGAAGTTGAGCGATATCGACCTCGAATTTCGGCTGCTCTCTGCGAATCTTCTCGGTCAGTTTCTTGATCGTTGGATGAGTAATGGTAACACGATTTTCGAAAGCATTATGTCATCCTTCGACAGAATTGTTGGATCGAGGCAAATCAGCTGTGACGCGATCGTGAACGTTCCATAATGTGTGTTCGAATTCAGGCTTTTTCCTTCCGGCCCCTAAAAGCACCATACATTAAAAGGCTAATGTTAATCAATGTCTTACCTCTTCGTCTTGGTTCACCAACCCATATTTTCTCAAAATAATCGAGGAGATCATCAGCGTCGTCATCGAATTCCCCTGCGACCAGATCAAAGCCTGTAATCACATCAGACACAGGAAGAAAGGCAAGAGCAATTCATTTTTTGACATTAATTCGAAAATTTTCATCTTCTTGATATTTTTTTGATAGCCCCTTGTTTTGAACTTGCCGTCAAAGGATCTATGTCACTCTGCCGATTCGCGTTTCTGCCAGTTCCGTTCTGCCAATAGGCAGAAGGTCACTGACATTCTGCCAATTGGCAGAGATGTCTGTGACATACTGCCAATTGGCAAAAAGTCACCCATGGGAACTTACGGATTACTTAAGTTAATACTATTTCTATATGTAAAAGATGTCGCCCGGTTATGAAAGGGAAATATGAAAGAAGAAACTAGATTGAATACGACTGATTTTATCTTTTCAAATGGCTATGAGTCATTGAATCACTCTATTTTATCGTCACCTCTTTCTTTTTCTCTTTTCTATTTTTCGTGTTTCTATCGGTCTAACTGATTTAGTTTGTTGAATTACCGGACCGACATTCTCTTTCTGGATAGCCAACGTACTGAACTAAGTTGCATTCATGTACAGTCCGCCTTATCACAATGTATAAATACTGGGCTATTTATCACATTTTCACATCATTTTTATTTTTCATTTAAATCCGCAAAGTTCATTAGATGTGTTTTATCTCTCTTATCTACTAATATACTCGACTGGACTTCGTTTCACTCTATACTCCTAACGTGACTACAGTATGTCCAACAACAACGCCACCAAAGAAGAAGATACCTGCAACTAAAACATAAAAAGCAGGAACAACAACAAAGACTCTCTTTTCAAACGAATCTTTTCTTGTTAAAAAGATCATGTATGTTTACCGTAGACGATTTATTAATATGTAATTTGAACGATTTTGATTTCCAAGGAAGCAACAACTTATAAACCATAACAGAATAAAAATATATTTTTGAGTTTGGTCGAAAATATTTTTTCACGTTAATTTAGAAATTCGAGTTTATAGTTTCATAGCCATTTCTGCCAATTGGCAGAAAATCATAAGACACGCTGCCAATTACAACACAGTTTTGCCAATTGGCAGAAATTTTGTGACGCTCAGCCAATTTAAAAAATTGACAGAAAGGAATTGGCAGAAAGTACAATTGGAAGAAAGGGTTAATACCCCGTCAAACGCTCTGACCAAAATGGAAGAGACAACCTAAGAGAGAAGTAATTAGTGCAGTTTTATGAGTTTTTTTTCTATTTACCTTTGTGAACAGCGTTTGGCAGCATTTCCTTGGTCGGCTTGATTGTGCCAGTCTCGAAGTCGGCCAGGATTGTTTCTGGTTGTAAGTCGTCCTGGTCTAATACCTTTTTGAAGAAGCTGTTGTAATCATTCGCACTTTTTCCAATTAACAGCCCATATGCAAGAGGAATTATTGTCAATGTCATCAGCGCATGAAGCGTGAACAGCGGATAGAATTCATTAGGACATACCTAGAGAGACACTAATTGGTTGTGAAAAAGAATTAATTAGTCACACACTTTGAACGTTCCATTAGCGAACCAACGTTTTAATTGCTTCAGCACTGATAAGTTGCCTCTCGTGGTGAAGATAATCATATCCGTCTCTTCACGAAGGAGAAAGTCTTCGCCGCGATCAGTTTTTTTTTAAATCGTAGGATAAACCATTGATGGATGTGGTTAATGGTGTTTGGTGCTGTCGGTGAATAGTTTGCATGATGATTTCAGAACGTGGCAGTTGACTTGTTGCGCTCAGTGGAAATGCCCGTAATGCCGAATGAAGGATAGCACTTGTTTGTTCGTCAGATGTGGCTGCTTTGGCTTTGATTTGGTTATTGAACTCGATTACTGGAATACACTCAGGATTAGGAGCGTGATTGTAATCAGTTGGTTGAGAGAGAAAAGTATCCTTTGACAAATTTGTATGACACCGAGCTAGAGAGAATAGTGATTAAGGCATTTTTTCGTAATTTTCAGAAAAAGTTACCTTTGCAGCTTCTGGTTTGACAACGAAAAATAATTTTTGTTGTTGTAGACTTTTCATTGGTATAGATATAACACAGGTAACAAACCATAGGCTTTCCCTTTTCTGATAATAGCTTTCGGATAGAAGACATTGAATGAATTGAGTAGAAGAATGGTGAGTTGATGTAAAGCGCCTTCATCAAGTGGGAGATATTTTTATACATTTTAGACTTAATTAGTTGATTCTTAATGAACTCTGACTTAGACAGACAGTGTTTAGTTTTATTTTCGAAATCGAATTAATTCTTGATTTGTTGTACATAATAATCTCATTCAGAAAAAAAACAGAATAAAATCTTTTTCTAATCCAATAGAAGCCATTTATAAGAGATTAAATTTAAGTTTTCTCGAGAATTAATTTTATTTGTGGCAAAATCAAACACAGTTACAAACAATTAATTAAAAAAACACGCGACGAAAAGAACGCGACGAATTGAACGCGACGAATTGAATGGCGACGAATCGATATAGTGCCGTAGAACTTAACGGTCATATTTCTATTGGAAGTTTGAATTTCGTGCTCTCTTACTTGGTGACTTAAAAGAACTGAAGCCTTCTATAACAACATTTAGGGAAGAGAAAGCTTAGATAAATGAAGTGGTATCAATTCTTTTCGTATGGCGAAAGTGACGATGGAAACCATGTAATATAAAAATTGATGAATATATATAACTGTATAGCATTTAGTGAAAAAATAAAATCTACATGAATTTATTTTGGAAAGTCTTATTGATCACGGCTCAGGTCAAAGAATCCAGAGATCAGAAATCTGATCCGGATTTCATCGGGTTTTGTTGAAATGCGACGAAAACTGATAGAAAGGGTGAACCATGTCACAAATCCAAGATTTCGGAGAAGTGCTCACTTCTCACACGGGAGATGCCGCATCTATCATGGGGGACGTTACACCCACACTCGGGAGATGCGGCCATCTGCCATTTGAGATGCAGAATCTCCCTTAGATACACACATCCCCCGCCTAGGATATTAATTCTCTCAAGGGAGATGTAGCATCTCCCGCGGGAGACGTGAGCACTTCTCCAAAATCTTGGATATGTGACACTGCTGAAATCGGTAAAAACTTATTCGCATCTAGTCAGATTTTACATCGAAATCTGGATCACTAGATTCCCAGTTACTTCCAATCGAATTCTGTCAGTATTAAAGCCTTCCAGAAGGATCCGATTGTTCACCTTCGTCATAGGGATTCGCATGCCCATGTCGATCATTCCGACGGGAAATTGCCGGAAAAACACTAGTAGATGGAAGTAGTAAGCCGGTCAAAAAATCGTCGTATCCAGAAACAGAAGTTCCCGAACTATTCCTGCCACTGGAACATTGCGAGAACTATCCCAGATCGGAGCAGAAAATACACCAGTAATCCTCATTTCCCAAAGTAATGAGCTGAAAAACTTTCCTATGCCATTGGGAAAGAGAAGACAAACATCCGTTTGGAACACTTCATCGAAGACATTTAGTAAAATTTTTAGGACTCACCCAGTGCTACTCAGAGATGAAGATCTTGTAAACTCATTGGTTCTGGCTGCAAGTATTAATAAGCTTTTTTGAGACCATAACAACGAAAAGAAAGCTAAAGATCCTTCCTGAAGATTCCAGTTGAGTTTTCATAGAAAGGTTTCATACCAAAAATGACAATTTGAACTTCGTAATGTGAGCCTTAAGCTGCCGCATATTTTGGAGAATAGCCAAGGTTTGAAACGGACTTTTTATTAGGGGTGTCATTTTCCTGTTAATTTAAAATAAATATAAATTTTCAATAATTTATATTTATTTTAAATATAAATATTTTTGATCCGTAATTTATATTTAAAATAAATATAAATTGTCATAAGTTATAGTTTATTATAAATATAAATTACGGTAAGTTATATTTATTTTTGAAAATAAATTATTTCCTTGCATAATTTATATTTAAAATAAATATAAATGATTGGTAATTTAATTTACGAGTAAATTAAATGAAAAGTAAGTATAAATTGACACCATTCTCATAGACGTGTGATTTTCCTGATAATTTAAAAAAGTCATAAATTTTCAATAATTTATATTTATTTTAAATATAAATTATGCAAGGAAATAATTTATTTTCAAAAATAAATATAACTTACCGTAATTTATATTTATAATAAATTATAACTTATGACAATTTATATTTATTTTAAATACAAATTACGGATCAAAAATATTTATATTTAACATAAATATAAATTATTGGTAATTTAATTTACTCGTAAATTAAATGAAAAGTAAATATAAATTGACACCCCTACTTTTTATCGAAAACAGGTTATGGATGAATCTGTATTGGTTGAATGGAATATTTCATAAAAGTAAAATTTTCATGTCAACTACACTTATATAAATCCTAGCTCTGATGACTACATCTACCTTTAGATTGATTTACGTGCTGAAAAATCACCTTTTCCATGTTGCATAATTGATGTAAAACTTAGCATGCAACTTTGCTTTGATGAAAATATAATTTATAGATAGATATTGCACAGTGTGAACAATGCCAAACAAATATTTCAGTTCCATAAGTAGGGTCTTTTTACAATATGGTCCTCTAAGAATTGAATCTGTTTACAAGAACTCATAGGTTTGATATTTCTCAATGTTGTTCCCAACAAAGGTTATGAGAGTGTTGCTTATATTGCGCATGTTAGCAACCAGTCTGGAAAAACTGTGGCCTAACTTGCTCAATCGAGATCGTCAGATTTTATTCAATACAAGATCTGTTGTGGAAACAAGATTTTTATGAATTTTTTCAAAAACCGTTTTGAAAAATCATCGATTTCTTTATAAATAGTATACGGAAGTTCTTAGCAGGGACCATTTTTGTGTGAAGTGGATCTTAATGTACCCATATCTCAAGAACAGTTCTCCATACGGGATCATCGGTGATAGTGCGTCAAACAGAAGGGAGAAAAAGCTGACTTCTGTACTTCTTGGTACTTCTCGGTACTTCTTGGTACTTCTTGGTACTTCTCAGTACTTTTCAGTACTTCTTGGTATTTCCGTCTACCTCGGCTATCATTTAAACCATTTCACTATTTTCAGTTAATATCAATGATGCTCTCATTACACCATATGTTATTAGTTCTGATCAAATATCCGTGGAAACAAATAGATAGAATCAAATGATATAAAAAACTGAAAGAGTTACAAGAATGTGCGAAAAAACTTGAGTTTTTTCAATAATCAATGTAAAGCATAAAAGAGACATTATTACATTTTTCAATAGATCTCCACCAAAGACCAACTAAATGGTGCTTCCCAAAGTACTGCTACCTATTCTGTGTTATCCGTTGATGAGATCAAATTATCAATTGATGAAAACAAAAACACTGAAAACGAGCCTGGTGATTGCTGATTTTTGGACCCCTCTGTATTTATATTCTGCTTACCATATTTGAGGAACCCTACGCCTTCCAACTCAAAAATCGATGTCAGCTAAGATATGTCCAAATGATATGAACTTAACAGAAAATGAAGAACCTCTAGTGACGTAGCTTTTACAAAATTTTCAGTTCATTACCATGGTGTTTGTGGGAGATATTGATCGCTCAAACATCAAAAATAGCTCATTTGGCGACCAGAATTTCTTAGTCCAGGTTTATGTCATGTATGCAGTTCCTTTTTGTTTGAAAGAGTGTGTCGCGATTCTGGGCATCCCAATTCTTTTCTAAATTCTTATTTTTAAACGGAAAAGAAGAAATCACAATTTCAATGACTAAAAAACTGAACAATAGAGAATGAGAATTTTAATGATGTTACCTTATATGATAATAAAACATATAACTTAAAAAAAGGCTCTGTAGTGCCTTGCATCCTGGCGTATTCTTTGCAACAAAAAATACGTCAGCGCAGTCTCATTCGGATTAAAATGTGAAGCAAGATGCACCTGTTTTGCTAATTGTCTTAATTTACAATTTAGAAAGTCAACAAGGAAATACTCATAATACATTCCAACTAGACGTTATTTATAATTGATCTCTGATAGACCTCTGAACTCTGTCTGTCATGATCTCTAGGGGGACGAGGAAGTGCAAATTTCTACCCTATATACTTCACTACTCTCAAATCGTGTTTCACAAAATTAAATTCGTAACATGAATCTGGTCAGGAAAGTTTGGGTTTTGCGTCCGATCCATCATGAACTGAGAAAAAACGAAAAATATTTTCGGCTTTTTGTAGAAACAGTTTATTTTGCGAGCAGGGGATGAGAAAAGTGTTAGAATATTTTTGGGAAAAGGAGGCGCAGAACAAAGCGTTTTGTCAAGAATGACAGATCAGATTGTGGTCGGTCTTTGCATGCATTTATCTCAATTTCCAAGCTTCTGACGAAAATTAACTGTTTTTGTTTATAGCAGAAGGAGTTTGAACGACACTAAGTGTCGTTACCTGTGTTGTCATCGATTCATTTTGTAGGTTGCCTCCTGCGCTCCACTGTCGCTCTCTTGCTATAGAGTTCTTCACGGTTGTTGTTGAAAGTCATTGCTATATAGTTACTACAAGAAGATATCCACTTTTTGAGTCGTGGGTGTGTTTTTGTAGAATCTTTGAATTTTGAAATTATAATCTAATTTCATTGTTATAAATCTAAATCTTACATCTTTATATTAACTAGAAAATCGTTACCAGTACATTTAAAAATAGCTCCCTGATTTCTATTGATATCTAATGATTTTTTAATTTTCTTGATTTTGAATAGTTCTGAATAGAGTTGCTCTTTCATTTTCAATGATTTATTGTGATTTCCCTTCATTTATAAACATTGCCACCGATTCCTATTGATTGCGCATGAACATAAAATATTTGATTTCCAGTGATAGAAGTCAAAGAAATCAAGAAATCAATTTATTCCCAATTGAATCAAGTGGGAGCAAATTGATCTCCTGATCTCTTCCATTTCTACCACTTTTCAGGATTTCTCGAGATTTTTTGTGATTCTAAGTGGATTCTATCATTAGATATCAGTTTCGGACTGTTCACTGCGAATCCAAACTAATCAAAAAAGTGCTTAGAAATGACGGTAAATCAGGGTTTTACAAATAATCTTATTACTCGATGTTTTCTACGATTCAGTGAATTTCATTGTTGTCTTATAATTTCTAATGACTTCTGATGGTTTTCGATAATTTCTAGTCACTGGCAATAATTATTTGTATATTTTCAGCGCTTAAATGATTTACAGTGATTTCTAATGATATCTATATAGTACTTGAATCAGTGTTTCCTCTTACTTATTGTCAGTATTCAGAAGGTTAAATAGCCTTGAAGGGAGATGATCTCCGTCAGAGTTTTATTTATTCTGCACTAACGATCTTTTCATAACCTATCAAACATGAATCGATGATCTCGTCATTATACTTATAGAAAATTTTCATGAAAAAGTCGGAGGAACTAACTGATTTCTATTCTAGAAATCATTAGAAATCAATGGAAATCACTAAATCCTAGAAAATCTCCATTAATAAGACTAAATTTTATTGATTTTCAGTAATTACCAATATTCTTAGTGACTGCTCCTGACTTCTAACGATTTGTCATGAATTTCTTTCATTTGTAAGAATTTTCGATGATTCCTTTTGATTCATGGTGATCAGATAAAAACTGATTTTCACTGATAGAAATCCATGGAGGGAAACAAGAAATCCTGGTATTTCAAAGAATCGTTCGAAATCCTATAGAACCGTGGAGTCTTCAGTCTAAAAGCCCTAAAATGTACTGCTATTGCTAGAAGATCTGTTAAAATACATCAGCAATTAAAAGAACATTCCATTAACATTTTTCGTAGATTCCTCATTCGGAACCTCTTGTTTGAAAATCTTGCAGTTGTACGTTGATCTCTTTCAATTTATATGTTAGGTTAAGATCGTTACACGTACCAAGGAACAGAATATACTTCATGAAGATGTAAACGAATATAAGAAAGGCTTGAATATCAACATTTAAGAAAAAAATTGAATAGCAGAAAGAGGATTGACGATGAGGTTACTCCTACTTGGGCATAATATGATGTATATAAAAACAGAAAAAGGAAAAACTGTTGAACAGAATTCTTAATTAAATTTTATGATTTAAAAATTTTCTTTTCTGAGATACGTTTCGAAGATGAAAAGCATTACTTATGTAGGGAATTCATTGTCCAAAATGAAAACTTATAAAGCCACGAAGTACTTATATAAAAATAGTTAACGACTGTACTATTGACTGAGAAAAATGATCCTCTATCAATGGATACGTTATCAAGAGTTTTGTAAGGAAGGAAAATTGAATCGAAGACGATTCGAACATTTTTGTGTGTTAAAACACTAATTAGATGATCCTTGGATATCTGATACGATATATCGATGTGAATGTATTGATAGATAAATGGATATCAGGAAGTCGACTTGATCGCAACGCTTCTAGTGGAACTAATGCAGTCCTTCGAACTATAAAACAGCGAATACAAAACCGAGTCGTTAATATATAAATATAGAAATGACCACAAACGAATAGGATCAGGAGTGTTGCCTTAGATAAGCACTATTTTTAATTCTGAAGCATGTAAACTGTAAAAAAAAGTCTTGTAGAATGATAAACCCTTTAAAAAGAGTTTGGGAATGGCGTAAATCCTGTTCAACGGGTTTAGTATTTTACAATTCCTTTTTACAGTGTATTAAATGCAAGTTTTGAGACGCTTGATGAACACTCTAGCTAAAGTATTTCAGAAGCTACTTTTAAATACAACCAGTCGCATTTCAAGTGCCATATTTGCATGTATCATGTTCCATTTCAAACGGTTCCTCGAGCATCCCAGGTGATGCCTTCAACATTGCAGCTGATGCTTCTAGTACTTCGAGTAGACGTATACCTGTTCCAATACCAGTCAATTTCTCTTCCTCGGATTGATTGAAGTTGGAATTGACATGAAATTCACTTGGTTTGATTTTCTAATTAAAACACGCTTTTTTTGAAAGAAGCACGATCTTTTATAAACGTTGAAGAAAGTAAATTAGAATCAGGGAATCAGAATCTGACGTTGGTATCTCAAAATTTTGAAATTGATTTTTTTCACCAGAACACTGGTTTCGTGAGAAAATACCGATTTTCTTCGCAACTTTAATCATTGGCGGAAAGGTGGGGGTCATTTCACTTTATAATGGAATCAAGTTGAAAATTTTGAAGAACTGACTTCAGATTTCGATGCTCCGATTCAGACTGGTTTTCTTTGAACTTTCTACAAAAGCATTTTTTTCTAAAACTAACCTTTTGTCATTAAAAAAAGTGAAACGCACCCAGTGAAAAATTTTTGCTGATTTCAATCGAATTATTCTGCAACAAAATCAAAATTTAAATCAATTGATAATTTTAGTTATCTTAGATCACGAATTAACCATAACTTCATATCGCTACTCATCTAGTGTTAAATTTTCGGATTAAAATTGATTATTTTGCAACAAAATCGAAATTATCAATCGATTTAAATTTTGGTTTTGTTGCAGAATAATTCGATTGAAATCAGCGAAAATTTTTCACTGGGCAGTCAATTCCAATTCCAACCTTAGTTACCGTCAGACAATTCTAAGTCAAGAATTGGAATTGGAATTTCGGAGTTCGAATTAGTACATTGTTAATTCCAGGTGATGCTTCTAGCTCTCCTGATGTTGTTTGTAGCGTCCGTAATACTACAATTAGCATGTTCTGGTAGAATTCTAGTCAATCCTAAGGAATCCTAAAGAATTCTAAAAGATTTATAAATAATCTGTGGAATTCAGGATTCCTGGATCCCGTAATTTCTCCTTTGTAGAGATAACTAGAAACAGCCCGGAAACGGATAAATGGTTAGAAATCAAGAAATCAGCTTGTTCCAAGTTGTAAATAATATACACTGATTTCTAATGTTTTCTAGTGATTTCTGATGTTATAAAGCAGTTAGTTCTCCCTTGATCAGCACCTGAGCTTTTCTTAAAACTCAGTCTCAGTGCCTTTCGTTGGTTTTTGCGATGAGCTGAGAGAGTCCTTCATTTTACGAAGTCATATAGACTAGCTACCGTAAATAATATTATAAATTCATGTGAAATCAGCAAGCAGGGTCTGATATCCCATCTGTTCTTGCACATTACTTTATTTTCCGAAATGATTTGTGTTAGCACAGCATTTAAGAATGATTGGAATTAAAAATTTAAATGATATATTTTTAATGAAGTTCATGCATGATAACCAGTTTTCATTAAAATTGAACAAATCGTTTCCAATACAAAATATAATTTCAGTAGCTGCCTGAATTTTACTGAAAAACAATGGAAGTCATCTAGTCTTTTTCATTTTTCAGAAAACGTAACCTAACGAAAAGAAAATAATGAAACAGTACTGAAATTATCGCTATAATGACTGTTTTGTGAAAACATCAAGAGCATGCAATAAAAATGAAGCGAAGATAAGGGTACTAATAAAGTGATTTTGATTTTTCCTGGAAACATATCTTAATGAAGTGAAAATGATGCAGAAGTACTGACATTATTTCTATTAAAACCATTTTTCAAAAATATCAGGATCATGTAGTGAAAATGGTGCAGAAATAACGAAAGTCATGTAATAGGTTCTATTTGTCGACAGTAGGCAAAGTCATGAGATGAAAACGATTCACACATAATGAAACTATTGGTATTATTAGCGTTTTGTCAAAACATCAAGATTATGTGATGAGAGTGGTGTACGAAAAACGAAACTAATCAACTAACTTTGATTTTTGTAAAATAATCTAAGTCATCAAATTTTTCAGAGCAGAACTTTGGTAATAACCATTTAACTAAAATGAAAGTGAATTTTTTATTCCCTGGGTTGTGAAAATCAACCAATCCTTCCATACAAAAAATTCGAACCATAACAAACATAGCTTGCGAAAACTACGAAATTTTTCGAAGATCGAATCACGATTCTCAAAAAGAACGAATAAAAAAGAGATCTTGATGGATAACGGTAGAGTGCGAGGAGCTCTTTTGAATTGATGTTGTGCTGGCTTGAATGAATCTTTACTCCTTTTTCTAGTAAAAAGCCTAAAACCTCCCTAAAATAGAAGCCCACCCCATATGAGAACGTTACCCTTTTAGAAGGCCATATCTGAGTCATAGTTGCTAAATTCATATTAGAAGGTCATGACTTTCTAAAAACTTTCTGTTCTATGGAGAGTTTCCGTCGATAGACTTTATATTATAATAGACGATAGATTAGATCATCAGAGAGAAAGGAAATCACACGGAGAAAGAAAAAGAATGCGCCGAGAAAAAAGTCAATTATGATCCATTAAATACAGAAGAAGTAAGTATTATATACTCAAATCGAATTCAACAAAGAAACAAAGATATGTATCATGATTATGAAGCATGCGATGAACACTTGCAATCATTACCAGGTTTCACCGGCGATGGAGAAGAATCCGATAGTTCGGCAGATAATGATCGATTGGAAATTGTTTCTGATACAGAAGACAGAGAAAATCTAATCATTCGTTTAAATAACAAGTAGCGCGGCGTTACCATCGCTAACCCTCTACTGAAAGAATTTGATGTTGTTGAAGAAAGGATACCAGAGCAAGAAAACACATGAAAGGATCTGCTCATACGCAAGTGAAAGAAAAAAAATGAAGAGAATAGTCAATGTCCAAAATACGTCGAATCTCTGGATAGTTTTTCTTGTCTATTAATTTCACTTGTATTCAGTATTTCTGCTTTATTCTGTGTATCCTGCGCATCTTTGCTATATCATTCATACCGTCAGTTTTCTCTGTACAATATTTTCCGAATCCTTAGTACTCATAGCGTATAATATATATTTTGTTATTAGCTCCAGCACTGCTATCCAGAAGTATTAAAGTGTTTCAATGTTCGCATCGAGCGATAATATATAAAAATCGTTATGTGACATGAAAAACTACAACACGTCGCTAGTCAGATGAATAAAAATATTAAAGGTTCAACCCGAGCAACGTTTTCTCTTATTTTATCGAAGAAACAACTTAAAGTTCAGTAAATAATAGTATTGTTCTATTTTATTGACTGTAATCATTTAGGGTGAGTACCTCTATCCCACATTTTAATTCCCAACC
The DNA here is from genome assembly GCA_900239685.1 of Rotaria macrura. Classification (NCBI taxonomy): domain Eukaryota; kingdom Metazoa; phylum Rotifera; class Eurotatoria; order Philodinida; family Philodinidae; genus Rotaria; species Rotaria macrura. The sequence continues at coordinate 30,088 of OENT01001638.1, forward strand.
TCGTTCATTCTTTTGTAGAACATTATCGCATTGTCTGCTTGATACACTGAAGTCGAGCAACAGATAATCTAGCTTTTCTATCGGTGAAATGGTACCCAGGAGATAATTTCGATACTTGGATCCGATTGGTTCCGGTCGGAATCCAATCAGACTTCATTCGGATTGCATAGGTTCTTTTAATAAAGCTAACGAAATCCTATCGGAATTCGAGAGTGAGATTGTCTTTCCCTTCCTAGTGTTATACCAGAAGGTACTAATTAGCATTTAACGCAGAAAATAGGGTTCAGTCATNCCGCTCGAATTACGCCGACTTATCGGATGCGATACGAACCAATCGGACCCGGTATCGGATTAATTCACCTGGGTAACAGAGTGTGCTCATCTAGACATTTCTCGCTTTCAATATTAGCAATACGAAAAATGACTTGATTTATGCTGTAGGAATTTCATTGAAAAAGTCCTATTCTGTGAAATTTTAATCTATCAAGGCTTGCGTAACTATGTAATTCAATAGTTTCTTTGTCGGAAGAATCTTTCATGTGCACAGCAGATCAACTGCTAGCAGAAAATATTCCCTCTCTCCACTTAAATATCAGTCACAGCCACAGCTGTGACTATTAACAGGGACTTAACTCGGCTCTCAAAGTGGTAGGAAGGGGTGATCAATGCACCATTTGGATATAGGTTAAATTTTTCAATCCTTGCGCTCATTTATAAAGGATGTCGAGGTAAAAGTTGTTTCACCTCCATCCTTGCCGTTTATTGTGTCTAGGTTTCTCCAGCTTCGAAGGTCATTTCCCCATTCAGAACGTTCAGTTTATAATTTCTGTTTCCGTAGAAGTCGACTTGTTCAAGAATATGTTACATGCATATCTACTATTGGTATCAATCGTTTATTGACCTAGGCAACGCTTGATCGGAGATAATTCTGAACGCCTCTATGAAAAAGAACATTCTGGGTCTTTCATTATGTTCCAACATAAAACCTTTCCAGAGAGACCTTGTATTTAGTCCCATATTATTTCATAAGTATTAATCAAAAGAGTATTTTAGGAAATCATGGTATTTATTTTGATTTTCCTCCAGATTTCATGGTTCTAAGAGCACACAAACTATTTCGAACTCACTCTCTTAAGATTTCAGACCTAAAAGAAATAATCTAGGCATATTTCGACGGAAATGCACAAATGAAAGGTCATGACTGTAACATTTTTAGATAAACTCCGGAAAAGACACCACTGACCATCCACAAATTTGCTTTTCTTCTTATTATCAAACTTACTTCTTACTTGTGTCCTTACTTTCACTTATGCATTCAAATAAGTGTTACTATTATTTTGTCCTCACCTTCAGATCAAGTAATGCTCATGTGGGACGCGTTTGACTCTCAGCTAAATATTAGGGGTTTCATTAGCGTATACTGCTTTAAGGTTCTGAGCAAAGCTAGTGACAAACGTCTTAGGGAATACAGATGTGGTTTTCAATATTGATTTCCACGTCAACACCATTATTTTCGACGGCATACGGTTTTGTGTGATACTTTTTCTTATAAATTTACCAGTCGAAGTGATATCCACATAATAATATCAAACGGAAATCTAAATGAACAGTAATAAGACAGCCGTATTCACATGACAAGAGACAAGAGATAACTTTCAATCTAAAGAAAGAATCAACAAAGAGAGTACATCCACAACAGCAACGTGAAGGCGATTCGTACTCCTTGAAAACTCTAATTAAAATCCACGCAGTTAAGAGCGCATAACATGACGATGCTATTTATTGGTGTTCGCTACAAACATTCAAGTTGACTGGGCTCTTAGATTAAAATGAATCATATTAGAGCAGACTTATAGTCAGAATATGGAACTTGAGTGACGCTCCTATCCAAAGTAATCATCAGATGAGAGAGATGATTTTAATATACCTGCATAAATTTATATATGTCAATGCACACCAACAATTAACATGTAATAAAAAAACCCTCATCTTATTTCATTCAAGTGCACCTCGAATCCGGTGAATCTAAATTCTTAGCTTGATGTTTTCCGTCATGCCTTCTATTCAGCACACTGTGCACATAAAGCACAATTTTTCTCAATTTTCATTCGGAAATACTTGTTAGTTTATTTTCCAGCTCTGGTTTCTATTGACACCGGCTACACCTAGACCATTGATATTTTCCTATCCATTTGAACATCGCAAATCGTTGTCTTAATGAATTTCACGTAGCAGCAGCTAGTCGCTCGCGGCTAACCGCTGCTATATTTAATGTTACTTGATTTCAGAACTCGCTTAATGCGAAAAACCATTAGACTTATTACATTGAAATTTGTCACTGCAAATTCTATATTGAAACTTTATTGTGAACTATTCCACATGTATTTAAATACAGCATCTTGCCAGGAAATTGCAGATTTATTGAAATTCCTCACTAGCAGTATTTGAGTGCAGTATTCTGAAAAAATACCTGGCCTCTGTATAGATCTTGTCTAAACTGAGTTCACTGTGAACTTATAAAACCAGCATCTAGTCACTTGATTCTCTAAACGCAGACGAATCATAGCTAGTTACTATCTGTGTACCATAAAAGAATGTAATCTCATTTTCATATAAATGTTTGCTATACCTTCTTCAAGTTACAGTGCCCAGAAATTTCATGAAAAAGAATTTCTGCTGATGAAAATGCAAAAATTGGATTGTTAAACCCAAAAAATGCGTAATGCGGGTAGACTGGAAGATTGATTATGCCGAATTGACTAAAATATGCTATTGGGTATGAAAGATACGTTTCTGGAGTGATTGTAGGGTGTGCGTATAGGTGTGCGTCTGACTGTGTTGAACTTCTTCTGTTTCCCAACTGTAACAAGACCCTGCAAAATTCTTCTATATAGTGGATGTCATTGGGATCATCGAGCTTGTAATCATGCTTATGCGGCAAACTTTGCTAACCTTCCAATGATGGAAGGAGTGCAAACTCATTTAACTTCATAAAATCGAAAGTTTTGTACACCGAAAGACAATTGTTTCCTAATAACTGGAATAAAGCTTTGAATTCACTGAAATCGATTATATTCGACGAAATATTTTTAAATATTTTTATTTTCCCTAAAAGATGTTCCTTTGGGCGAAAAAACACAACACATAATTTCGAAATGATGACTTTCGATTCGGATTCCGGACCCCGACTCCTTTATGTGAGCGGTGTAGATGGCCCATTGAAATCCTACTAATGGTTTTCGACCTTTGACCTTTAACCTGCCACAAAGAGACAAAGAAACTTTTTCATTTTTTTCACGTGACCCTCCCATTTGTCGAGGGAATTAGTGTCAATTTCTCTTCCTTGTGGCTACCTCCGTGCTCGTCTTGTCTATGTGGCCTCAGCTACACACATTTATTTTACCGATGTATACCAGATTCATTGGTCCCAATTCAAAACTCTCATCTGTGATTTTTGTTCTATATCCATCTGTAGCGAAAACCCCTTTGTGCATACGCATTGGAGTGGCTACTGCCTTTATCGAATCCTCGTCGNAACGAATGATACACACTCCTTTCTAGTACAGTGGTTAATACGTCTGCCCGGAAAGCAGGAGGTGCATGGTTCGATTCCATGCGAGAGGAGGTTACTCTTTTGTTCCGTTCTGTAGTCATACCATCACGTTGCTGTCTCGGTGATATCAGATGAGAATGAGAAAGAGAATAAGAGAAATAAAGACATAACAATGGTGCACTAGCCGGGAAGCAACACACAGCACTCACACATCAATCTCGTATGATGGTGAGGTGTTATGTCAGAAGTGTTCCCCTTCTGCCATAAGACGGAACGAATGATACACACTCCTTTCTAGTACAGTGGTTAATACGTCTGCCCGGAAAGCAGGAGGTGCATGGTTCGATTCCATGCGAGAGGAGGTTACTCTTTTGTTCCGTTCTGTAGTCATACCATCACGTTGCTGTCTCGGTGATATCAGATGAGAATGAGAAAGAGAATAAGAGAAATAAAGACATAACAAATTAAATTATTGAAAATCGTGAAGAATAAGTTTATTTGTGGTAAAAAGAGAAAGATCGTCATTTGAAAAATCATCGAGAAAAAGTTCAAATCTATTATACTCTGTCGGAGATTACTCCAACACAGTACGCTCTAAAACAGAATGACAGTTAAATATTCTTATGATGAGTTCATCGCCTTTCAATAGACAGTTCGGAGCCACTATTGGCTAAAGAATCTTGCGTTTCTTGCTTCTCAATCATTGCGATGGTTCCTTGAACTTGAGTTCATATACATCTTCATCACGATATGAACTCGTATCAACATACCAGTTGCCCAAAAATAGTTGTTTATTTGGGTCCCATGTAACTTCAATAGTCACAGAATGTCCGAAATTTTCCCTCTCATCGCCTGTGCCAGGTTGGTATGTTTTTATGATTTCAATTTCATTAGTTGTCGTCGAATACCTGCCACTCACAGTAAATGCACCGACATCATCCGATCCGTGTCCAACAATTGTAAATGAATTAGAATCAAATGACAACGACAACTGACGTGGATCATTCCATTGTTCGTATTGAAAGTAGCGAGCTGACCAAATTCCTGATTGAAATATGTTCACACCGTTCACTGCTGTCTCCTCAATAGGTATTCCAATAAATGGCGTAGGTTGTTGTTCAGCAGCGGGTTCTTTAGTGGGTACGTTGGTAAACGCTGTATTTGGTTTCCGTTTGCATTTGTAGATTAGACAGCAGCCACCAATACAGCAGCACACGATGATTGTCAGAAATATGAAAACTATTACGGAAAGTACACTGCTCGATGATGAATGGTGATCATTAGTTGATTGGGGCTTTTTTCGACCTTTATTCTTGTAACCACCTGTAGCAAGTATATGAGCATGAATAGTTATCTAGTGTGATATAATATTTAAATATTTTTAAAAATGTATTTTTCAATCTGCGGGGCATAATACTAGCTAATAAATAGCACAAATGTATCGGGATACATAGAGCGACGAGTAAAATCGAAACATAGGCAATGAAGAAGAAAATGCTAAAGATTTAATTTCTCTTCATCTCAAATGTATATGTGAACATAACTGATAGTAGTGACAACTGTATTAAAACAAGCCATATCGAGTTTTCCTCAAAAGTTAGTATTTTTGAGAGCTATCATACAAGACAAGGACTACTTTTCATTGCTAGAAAGATATACATCCTACGTCACACTGTTTTAGAATCTGAGAATTCAACTATAAAGACGAATGAATTAAATCTTTACTTTCTTGTGAATAATCCGAATAGTCATGTTTATTACCACCACGGTAAGTTCCGCTACGGCTTCCATCATATTGTTCACCGTAGCTTCCACTACGACTTCCATCGTAACCTCCACTATCACTTCCACGATAATTTCCACTACGGCTTCCGTCGAAAATTACACTGTGACTTCCAGCTCGACTAGGGGTACTTCCACTATTACTGCGATCTCCACCACCTGCTCCTTGGCCATGAAGAATCACCGCAAAAAACAGAACAGTGAAAATTGTGTGAACGAAAATATTCATCTTGTCTGAAATAGAAGACAAAAGTTCAAAATGATTACATAATGCAACACAGTGCCTTGCAATCGATAAAGTTTACATGCGTTCAGGATTCGTTTCCAAAAATACCGAAAGAAAAGTAGCACTGGATACAACTGCTCTAGTAATTAGATTTGATATGGAAATTGCACAGCGACATCACAGATGTTATTTGTGCATAAATAAATTTTGCTCCTATTACTCGAAACCGAAGCATTATTTTGAAATGTAAAAAGGACGAAGTAGTTGGATTTTCACTCAATATTATCCAGTGAATACTTTTCAATGATTTCAATCAAATCACCTTGTCGCGAAATCAATATTAAAATCGATTGATAATCTTGGTAATAGTAGATCATGACTAAAACATTACTTAATATTGTTACTTATTCCGTGTGAACTTTGCTGATTAGAATTGATTGTTTTGGAGGGAAATCGAAATTTTTTATCTAGATTGTGCTCCAAAACAATCAATTCTAATTAGCAAAGTTCACACGGAATACGTAACAAGATTAAGCAATGCTTAAGTCATGATCTAATATTATCAAGATTATCAATCGATTTTAAGAATACGGTCAAAAATGTCCCTAAAAATGTCCTTTCAAAAATGTCTTCGGAAAAATGGCCTTGTCTTATAATCGCCCATGCAAATATGCCCCCGGAAGAAATGTCCCTCGAAAAAATGTCCGTCGTTTTCTAGATTTTTTTTCTAAAATAGAGGTTATAGTTAACCATAGAATCAAGTACAGGAAATTATCCTACACAAAACAAATTAAAAGAATAAAATTCGAAATTGTTTTGCACTTGAGACAAAAAAAGAAAGTTTAGTACAATACAAGGGGAAATTGCAGGTTTGAAACCCCCAGCATCACAGCATCATATCATCACCTTTTTGGCATCTTCAGATTTTCTTATCAACTTAGTGTAGAATTTAGTCAGTACGTGCTGATATTACCTTGGCAATACATACATAAGCATCAAATTCTACCCTAAATTGCAGAGAAAAAACTAGGGGTGGCACTTTAACTTTACTTTAAAAGTTAAAGTTAAAGTATCTTCCTTTAAAACTTAAACTTTAACAAAAGTAGTGCAAAAATGAAAAATAATTTTTAGCCCTTTATGCGCGATTTGGTGTGGTTTTTAGAGTAACTTTAAACTTTAAAGTTTAAAGTGTTTTTACATTAAACTTTAACACTTTAAAAAAAGTGTTTTAAAGTTAAAGTGCCACCCCTAGAAAAAACTAAAGATGCCAAAAAGGTGCTAATATGATGCTGTAGTGCTCATAGTGAAAGAAGATAAAGATGCTGAGATTATGCCTTGACGCTGGAATGATGCTATGATGCTGGAGGTTTCAAACCTACGCTTTCCAACTTGGCAAGCAACTGTTAGTTATGTGAAATGTTCTCTCGGTGCTATTGCATTCTTGATAGACTAGTCCAATCCTCTGCAACAAATCACGATTATATGCATCGATATATTTCTTTTCTTAAGGGGTCATCTTTATCAATAACATTCAATTGAACAATAAAAAAAAAATAATCAACGAAAACATTACATCAAGGGACGTTATTCTGTAGAACATTTTTGCTGGGGACATTTTTGAAAGGAAATTTTTTCAGGGACATTTTTGACCGTTACCGATTTTAATATTGATTTCGTGGCAAGGTAATTCGATTGAAATCAGTGAAAATTTTTCACCGTATATTTTTGTCATCTCTCTCGTACATAAGTTTCTTAACATCTCAACATTACATATAAGATTGAGAAGTTGGTCACACCGTTCAAATCAAATCGGTGACCTTAATTTAAGTTGTATGCCATAGACTCTGAACTAAATATTATTGACACCCCTGCAGTATCATTCACAGTTGTGTTTATATATCAAGTAATATTTCATTCTTCAATTCTTCAATTTTGATAAGTAATTATGCCAAATTGAAGGCTCTTTGTTTCCTTTTTCAAAACATATACAGAATTATGCCGAAGTTTTAATCTTGAATATTCTCTCTCAGATAAAATACTCCGCTTGCAGGTAGAATATGAAGATATCAATGATACAAAGTAGTGGTGACCCTTTATTTTTATTTTCCTTTAAAATAACGGATAAAGATAATTGATTAATTTATCTTTATTTTTAAAAAATAAATGAATCCTTTACTTTAAAAAAATAAAGATAAATAAATAAATGAATCCTTTATC
>OENT01001639.1:0-37857 GCA_900239685.1 Rotaria macrura
ACATTGTATTTCGCTCACTAAAGTATTTCATTGTTTTAGACATTATATGGAATCTGATTCATACTTTTCAGCCACCCGCTTGGATTAATGAAATGAATGAGGACGACGATTAATACTTCACTATGACTGGTAAAAAGCAAGGCCGAATTTTTATGCAAGAGATTTTTCATAGTTATTCAATAATTTTGTTTTTTAAAGCTTTACTAATATGACAATCTATGCGTTTTCTAATATATAATTGAACTTGGAAGCTCTATTGTGTTCAAAGGAGAGTAGCTTTGTTCTCGCAGCAGTAAAAGAAGCATTTTGCAAGTTTTCTCATTCTTTCTATAGATGGCATAGGATAAATACAGTTCTTAAAAAGTCTATTTTTGTGAATGATTGTGTCTGGATGCATTTATGTGTTACTTCAAGAATAAGACGATACATCTGCCCTCATTGCAGATGTTGTTGCTTAGATTTCGAAAATGTCGGTTAAAAACTTAGCTAATTAGCAGAATATGTACTTAAAGTACATTCAAGGATAATGAGACCGTCATCTCTTTTACCATTGGACTCAGAAAAGTCAATTCACTGCAGTGTGTTTGCTCGAGAATTTCGGGTTGTGACAATTTCGATGTAGCCTTTGAAGAAGTTTTATCCTCAAGAACCGTTCTACAATGCTTAATCTCTGTACAAGGGGAGTGTTTCGAGTTACATGTAGAGCTTTTGTCTTGAAAAATGAGTGACTTGCAAACATGTTAGATGTTCAGCTTTTTAAATAGAATTCCTTATGAGAATTCTAGATGAATTACTCATGGAAGAAGACATTAGTACGGCATGATCATCAGGCAATATTTTAAGTGTAGTAGTCAACATATTCATGTTGATGTATTCACTCATCATGAAAGTAACTACCCAGTATACTTGTATGGTGGACTTCGCGTAAGAGAAGAAGTGCTTGACACTATACTATTTATTGGCTTGTGATGCAACTACAAAATTATGAAATTTCTCAACCATATTACTGAACATTCAATATTTTTGCTCTAATTCAATTTGAACTTCCCAGATCAACCAATCAGAGGCTAGGATCAATATCAGATTTCTGTACGTTCGTATCCAATGTTGCCCCATTATCGTATATGATCATATAAGATCATACGAAAAATTGTGGTCTCAAATTTGTTACATCAATAAGTACGGTCAGTTTTCAGTATGATCTAACAATAAGATCTTATACGATCGCATAACATCTTTTTATAGAATTTACATGGATATATACAAAAATATTCGTTATTGATTGCAGCTCTGTCTTATTGTATTAGTTATAATTTATAACTAATCAATTTGCTTAGCTTGACCTAACCAAGAAAAAAAAATTTACTTTCGATGGTAACCCATAGGTATGCAAGGAACAAGTTACCGCTCGACAAAAGAATCCATAAAGAAGCAAAAAAATTTAAACTCAATTATTAAAAATTTCTAGACTAACAAACAAGAAATGAACAGATGTCAGCAATTTTATTTTATAGGATGGATATAATTTCTATTTATTTATGAGGTTCCTGAATAACTCGAATAACAACTATAACTTAAGAAGGATTCGAAGAGGTTATCACAGAAGAACCAAATCTTTAAAATAATCAAACGCGTTCTTGCAATTCGGACAAAACATTACATACGCGCTAGTCATCGAGAAAATCTAGTAGAAAGTTACATTAATAGGAAAAAACTGAACTAAAACAATCAATGAAACGAACACAGAAGTAAAATAATTATAAACGACAGGGTGGCAAACCATGATGAAAATATATGCCGAACCAGAAGAAACGTTTTACAAAAGTGTCGACACTGGATAACATAGAACCAATACCGAAGACACCACTGTAAAAACAGTGAACAAAAAAAGTAGCCGCTACTACCTGACTTTTAAAAAATAAGTAATATCGAAGATCATTATCAATATGATTCCTTACATTGCGATGAAATGCAAAACATTCAAAGAAACGAAATTTAAGATAAAAGCGAAAATCATTATAAATATATCAAAACACGCATGGGAAAAGCAGGATATTCGAACCGAAAAACAAGAACGAACTGAAAACAAAGACAACTAGATATATGTCATGCCAAACATACAGTATATAAAAACTATGCTGAGAACGTAAAAAACGTTAGAACTAAAACAGCTATTTCACACTACACATAATAACCGGGAATTATTATCACAGCGTAAACCATTCTTAAACCAATAGAACTATATGTCCAAGCACAAGAGGAGCGAGAAAAAAATTAACAAAACAAAGAACGTAAAGAAGTCCAAAGTGAATACAACTACGCGTTTAAGTATAGTTGAGTGAGAAAATGATTTTCAAAGCGAAGAACGTACATAAGTAGACAACGAATACACTTATATATATATATATAGATCTAAGTATAGAGGTGTGAGAAACAATTTTAAAACGAAGAACTAAAAAAATTCTTAAATGCTTCGAACTATCGGTCGAAGGAAATAGAAGAGAAAAGCGATCTTGAATAAGAAGAACGTCGTAGAGTCAAAAATTGTGGACCCTTTATTATGTCTAGACGGTTCAGCAGTCTGTTGAAAATCCTAGTGCCCTCTGTTGAAAAATTTCGTTCATATTAAGTAAGATGTTTCTTTCTTCGAATACTAAAAAATCTATTTCAAATCAGAAAAATCAATTGCATTTTCCCTTTAATTTACAGCGGATTAATTTGAGTTTGATTATAACAAAACGCAAAGAAAATGCTTAGAACTAGTGTACTTTATACTCGATGCTATTAGTGCGCAATATTATTAGTGTTTTTTACTTAAAGTAAGGTGCTCAGAGAGTCGTAGTTCCGGCACGAGACACCCAGAAAAGTTTACAACATATGATTGTACAGGTCACTATACCATGCAACATGTATAATTTGCTTATCAGAAAGTATTGGTAACAGAGAAAATAGCAAGTATCTTAATTTTAGTGGTTAATGAATGCCTTGTTGGTAATCTCTATTAAAAACACTCATTTATGAAACTTACTGCCACTACTTCTGTTGATTACTGTCAAACGTTGATATATGCAGCATCATTGTAATTTTTAACTGCATTGCTTTATATAAGAAAGAGTTCAATGAATCAATTTTTGAAAAAGAAAAGGGCAACGACAGATCATATATGGTCAGTCAATATCCGCATAACATACTACCGTATGTTTCTTTCGCTTTGGAATCTTATATGATCTGATAGGATCTGACAAGACTCACTCAATCGTCTCATATACGTGTCTAAAGCTGTGAATCTTGTAAGATTAATGAAGGCATCTTTCATTCTGAATCGGATGAAATCTTAAAATATTTGAATTTATAAGACATGGTCCGATCTTATCACAAGCTCATGTAAAAAATCTTGCATGCCTAAAATCATACAAGGTCTTATATGATCTGACGTCTGATCTTTTGAATTGGGTTCAATAAAACCATAAATTTTAAACAATTTACAGTTGATTTAAAATCCACAGACAGATCCAAGGTGGAGGGGGAAGCTGACTGCGATCAAAGCAATCCGGTAGTTAAAAATTTAGCTTTTCTCCCTTAAGAATCAGTCAGTAATGTCACTAAAAGTGCTGCACAATGCAAAAGAAACACTACTGCAATGAAAATTTTTCAAAACAAAGTGTGCCCAATCTTAAGAAAAAACAATATTTAAAGTATTGTATGTCAGTCATTGATGGATTATTATTAACTACTCTAGTATGTTATGTACAACTGATCTCCCATTCGTTTGTTTGTCGTCAAGAAAGCGAACTCACGTTAACTTAGGTTGAATACAACGCAGTTACTTTTTACCTTTCAATTCAGGTGACCATAAATATGCATCGCATCAGTTACTAAAATGCGAAGAAATGTGCTATTTTAGAATCCGTTGACCTTTCATCTAAATATTATAACAGACTTCGAAATTATTTTTTCGATTTGAAAAGTTAATGGATGATTGAGTCATATAGTGCCTTTCCATTATGATAATGCACGATGAAGGCTTCATTGTAACTATTCGGGTCTTATGGCATCAAAATTGTTGCCAAAATTCATTATATATTTAATGCTTGTAGAGAGAAAATCAGAGCTGGGCAAGTATGAACTTTTTCGAGTACGAGTACGGGTACGAGTACGACCGAAACGTACCTCCCAGTGAAAAATTTTCGCTGATTTTAATCGAATTATTCTGCAACAATATCAAAATTGAAATCGATTGATAATTTTGATTATCGTAGATCACGACTTAACCATTGCTTCATATTGCTACTTATCCAGTGTTAAATTTTCGGATTAATTTTGATTATTATGCAGGAAAATCAAGATTTAAAATCGATTGATAATTTCGATTTTGTTGCAAAATAATCAATTTTAATCCGAAAATTTAACACTGGATAAGTAGCAATATGAAGCAATGGTTAAGTCGTGATCTACGATAATCAAAATTATCAATCGATTTCAATTTTGATTTTGTTACAGAATAATTCGATTAAAATCAGCGAAAATTTTTCACTGGGTCGAGTACGAGTAGTTCGAGTATTTCGTCCAGCTCTGGTGGCGTCTATGTATTTATCTGAATCAATATACATGTATGTAAAAAAAAGCAAAAGAAACAAATTAATTGTTCATGTAATCCTCGAAAAATATATACTGCGATTTTATCGAGCATCATTTTGATGTAAGAAATACCTATGAGGATGTCGAGTACTTCACTCTCGAGTACGAGTACGAGTACGAGTACCAAACCTTCGAGTACGAGTACCAACCGTTCGAGTAACAGTACAAATTCTTCGAGTACGAGTACGAGTACGAGTACGAGTACGACCAAAACGGTACTCGAGTACGAATACTTCGAGTATTTCGCCCAGCTCTGGAGAAAATCGAGTTTATCGTACAAAAAATAAAATAGTATGATTGATCATTAGGTAAATTATGTCATCGATACAAATTGCTCCTCTCGTCCATCTATATATCCGTTTCAATGTTAGAAAAACTGTATTTGTTAGTACTGTGTGAATAATTGAAAAGTAAATTATTGTCAAAATAAGTTAAAATAACTCCGTTAGTATCAAATTGAAATTTATTTGATATTTTAAATGTTCCTCGACTGTAGTCGATGATTGTATGTCAATAAATGTATTCTAAAAAATTACGAATTCTTTTGATATTATTGCTATTTTTAAACTATTCTATGTGAGTTCTTTTCTCACTAAGTTAATATTCGGAAGATTCTGAAATTTCCTGATGTTAACTGTTAGTAGAGTATCTTTTTGCTCTTCTTGAAGATATGTAAGTTACATTGGCTAGTATGTACGTAACTCAATTATGAAAATATTCATTATCTTCATGTTTCAAATGAATACCCCACTTCATTAAATATATAAGCAGTACATCTTCAGCTTATTATAACTAGACTTTCAAGTATTTTTATGCATCTGATTACATGTATATGTGGACAAAATCATTTGTTAGCGACGTGACTTTCCAAAATTCAAGTGCACATATGTCTGGACAATGAGCCAATCTATTGCTGATTTTTTTCTATTCTGTACGCATGTTAAGTTGCTCTAGATGTCCTGAAAAAAAACAACCCTAGCGATTCTTGTTTACCAGAGTTATGATTAAAAACCTAGTGTTAGCGATGTTACTCCAAAACGGCCATCAACTTCCACTGCAAGCATTTCGACTTGAAAAATCTGTGAATTAAAGTACTATTTTCGAATACACAATAGTGTATCTACGTGACGAATTTGTTAGCGACGTGATACAGTATAAATGCACTATCGAAAAGATATCCTCATAATCAAAAAAACAAGTTCAGAAAAGATTTCAAAGTGTACAAATCCTTGCTCGGAGTTCCAGAATTACGATAGCATAAGAGGATTTATTTCTACACTGACTTGTTTATTGATGAAGCCAGTTTTTCAGAGGAAATGCTTTAGAATTCGATCTGATTGAAAATTTTACCTTAGATGTGGCTTCGACTCCATAGTCTATTCTGAAGTTTTCAAACCCTTTTATCATATAGTTCGAAAGATCTTCACTAATCAACTTGTAATTAAGTAATTAATTATAATTAAAAGTCATGTGAAAGAGCAAACAGTTTTACATAAGTCTATGATGAAAGAAATCATTTAAAAAGAAAACCTTTGTGAAGAATAAGAATCGAATCAATGGGATGTATGTCCTATTTTGCCTGATTTGGCCCATATATATTTGTTGTATTGTACAATTGAATTTTCTAATAATCACTTTGATGAAATATGTAAAAAAAGAAATTCGTAAGTTATTTTCAACATTACTTTGTCGTTGATAACATTCGAAATCCATAAGGAGGTGCTTTATTGTCGTGTAATCGCCTTTTGTTACACTACGTCAGCTAAACATTTAATATATTGACATAAAGTATTATTTTTCGGTATAACTTAACATTTCGATGTATCTCGATCAATAATAAAGTGAGGTGCGTCATCGGTTTCAGTTTTTTTGCATTGTCATCGTTTAAAAAGATTATGCGAAATAAAGTACCCATGTCCTACATTAAGTGTGTGTACATAATCGTATATAAGAAAGGCAAAAAAGAAACATCATTTATTTACAAGCAATGACTCAAGTGTCAAAATCCTCGGGCAAAGCTATCCCATCGGATACCAACAATTGGCGCAAAAATTTCAATCAAATATGGGAGCGAAGTGATTGGATATTTTCAATGTTGCAAACGAAAGATGATTATTACAAACAACCAATTAAACTTCGACTACCTTTAATATTTTATCTAGGTCATCTGCCATGTTTTACTTGGGCTCAATTTCGTCACTTGAACGGCTTACATGAAACCATCGATAAAACGTTCGATGATTTGTTTTTACGTGGCGTCGATCCAGATGTTGAAACAGGTGTCGTTCAGCACAGTCATTCGAGTCAATTCTCAACAGATGTCAAATTTGAAGAACAATACTGGCGTTCATTAACAGTTGACAGCGTGATCAATTATAAGAAGAATGTTCGAACAAAACTAACGAGCATGTTGTCTGATGGTCATTTAGATTTTAATAATATAAAAACACTAAATATACTCAATATCAGTGTAGAACACGAAATGCTACATCAAGAAACATTGATGTATTTATTTGTTCAATTACCGATCGAATCACTTCGATTGAGCTCTATGAATACATACTATATTTGTGAGAAAAAAGAGACTTCACTATTACCAAAAAATGCATGGATCATGTTTCAAGGTGGAAAAACATCGCTTGGAAAACCGTATAGTAATAACATATCAACATTCACGTTCGGCTGGGATAATGAGTTTCCATGTGAATCGACGTATGTATCAGTTTTTGCACTGCAATCACATCCTGTTCGCAATGGAGATTTTCTTGAATTTATTCTTGACAATGGTTATACGACAAGTGATTGGTGGGATGCAAATGTCTTTAGTTGGATAATAGAATCCAATATTTGCTATCCTGCAACATGGACAAAACATGAAAATTCGTATCAAGTGAATTTTATCTTACAGCGTAATATTCCGATTGAGTATGTGGTCGATCATCCTACTCTTGTTAGCCATGTCGAAGCAATGGCTTATTGCCGATGGTTATCGAAGAAAACTGGTGATGATTTATCATTACCAAGCGAAGCCGAATGGGTTCATGCTTTATGGGATACATCAGATTGTATAGTGTCGGCTATCAGAAAAAATAATTGTAATATTAATTTCAAGTATCTTCATACGATGCCAATTTGTTCAAATGATAATGGAAAAGTACAATGGCAAGGATCAGCATTCGAATGGACGTCAAGTATTTTTCGACCATTTTCAGGCTATCAAGGTGCTTTGTCAACATATCCCGGATATTCAGCTGACTTTTTCGATAATCGTCATTATGTTCTTTTGGGTGGATCCTTTGCGACTGACTTGACATGTATGCGACGAACATTTCGTAACTGGTATCAAGATACTTATCGATACGCATTTGCAACATTCCGATGTGTAAAACATATCAATCATACTGATTGTAAACTTACTCAAAGCGATCATAATGCAATCATTACATCATTAAGCAATGAAACACATCGCAGAATCTCTTCGGAATACTTTTACGATGCTCAAGGCTCTGCGCTTTATACTCAAATCACCGAATTAGAAGAATATTATCTGTTTGAACAAGAATTAAATCTCTTACTTCAACGAGCAAGTGACATCAAGTCCACAATTCTTTGCCATTCGAAATTTGACAATCGTTCATCAACAGCAATACATTTTATTGAGCTCGGTTGTGGAGATGGAAAAAAAGTCGAAGTATGGTTAAGACCATGGATAGATGCAATTGATACTGTGTCTATGATCTATCATCCAGTCGATGTATCTCAACATGCCATTGATTCTCTTGTTCGACTTCTTAAAAACACGTTCAATGAAAATCTTATCGAGAAACACGTCAAACCTGTATGTTCGACATTTGAGAATCTTTACGAAAATATAAATTCTAATCAGATGGGAATACAAGTAGTTATGTTGATGGGAAGTACCATTGGTAATTTTTCGTCTTATGATAAACATAAAGTAAAGTATGGTGAAGATGCACCAGTCATGAAATTACTTCGATTGATTCGTCGAAATTTACGTAGTGGTGATTGGTTTTTATGTGCATTTGACATGTGTAAAGATACAACAACAATGATTAGAGCTTACAGTGATCCGAAAGGTGTTACTGCAGCATTTAATATGAATATACTTATACGTCTAAATCGTGAATTGAACTTCAATTTCAATATTAATAATTATCAACATCATGCATTGTATAATCCATGGCTTAGACAAATGGAAAGTTGGTTAATTTGTCTTAATCATGAAACAGTTGCTGATCAACAAGGTTTCAATATGCAATTACAACCATACGATGCTATACAAACAGAAGTATCTACTAAATATACACAAGAAGATATAGAGTTGTTAATGGAGAGAAATTCTATGAAAGTTATCCAATGTTTAAATACTGATGATGATCGATTTCCTTATTGCTTTTGTATGGCACAAATAGTATGATTCTATGACTATGTTCACCATCGAGAGATTACTGCCGAAGATAATTTTTCAAAAGACTAAATCTGCTTTTAATAGTTATTCAAAATAAATAAAATATTTGATAAAAATGAATAGATTTCTATTACGATGTTGATCTATTTTTTTTATCCATGTAGATTTAATAGAAATGAAAAGATCTATATCAGAGTTCTGGAGATGGAACTACAAACATACTCAACGAGTGAATTCTATTTTATTAATGAGGTACTAATTAAAACCTGGTGACATTAATAGAGGTTAGCCAAGAAGCTTGCGTGAGATTCCGACAAATTTTTATAGTAGGACCCGATAGCATCTAATCCTAGGGAACCAAATATCATTCTGTCGCCAGAATTTCGTTGATTTTATAACAATTCGATCAGAATGATTCACTTTGGATTTCGAAAACGCAAGCTATGATGTAAAAATTTTGCAAACACTGAATCATTTGTCACAAGAACATCTGGAAATCCTTCATTACAATCGAATGCATCATGCTTTTAAGTTAAATTCAAATTAAATTTTAAACACATTAATATACCTTTCTTGATATGGATACTACAAAGAATTACGCATGTAAATTCACTGACACTACACAGCAATAAATCGCGTTTATCACATTTTGCATAAATATGAATTTTTACTCACTTGAGTAGTACATCAAAATGTGACTTCACTTATAGCACGCAATCCACGGTCTATGTCTTCTAAGCTGATTTCATGAATCATGATTTGAGTTGAAAACTTAAACTGTTGATAAGCTAGACAAATAAACGTTATACATATCTGCACATTAGAAAATCAACAATCAAGATCATTCGAGATACATGTGCGTTTAATTTCGACACCAATCACAAAAAATATTCCTTTTCAATCTTTGATTTTGAGGTCATGCGTGAGACTATTGAAGGTAAATGTACCCAGAGCATTAGTTATGAAATTGTGAAATACAGGAGTGCCTCGCCTGCTACATTCTATACGCAATCTGACTCTCACCATGAATTTCATTCTTGTTATTGTTATTAGACGGATCGATAAGGTTGATTGAGAAAAATACAAAAGTTAATTTTGTCTTTTTGAAAAAGAAAAAAAAATATGTATATATATTTGTTAATGAGTGTTTCATCATCGACATCATCGAAAACTAATCAAGACTTGACTAGGTGATTCCATGTTCATGATAGAATACACTTGCGAGCGATGAAGCTTCTTTCACATTTTCATCGTTCATGGACGGGTACATTTTTCAATGCTTCTTCAACATGTTGGCCACACCCTATCCTGAGTGAAGCTTTCTGCGGACCAGAAATGTTTGACAGTAACGTAAATTTTCGCTCCTAATAAAAAAATCTCTTCCGAATTTGGGTGAGTGGTGGTACTATGGATTTTATAGAGCGTCGCTCGCTCTATCTATCTTCTGGGATATAAGACATATCAGTCGTTTTTGATTTACCGTGGTTACAGCTGCAAAAATGTTGAAATACTCTTTTTTTGGGCAAATTTTAGCTCGTATTTAAGGGTTTTTTCATAGAAAACATCGATGAATCAGTTTGAAAATTTGAATGTGGATAGACCTCAATGAGTAGCATAAAAAGCAAATGAAATTTCACTAGGTATTCTGTTGTATTTTCTATCAGATGATGATATTAAAAGGTAAAAATTATCGTTTTAACCCTTCAATACCTATTCAAAAGCTTTTTTTTCTCATAAGAATCACCACAACATTAGACTGCAATAATATAGAAATCTTAGAGAACCCATAACTAGTTTTGAATGCTTCTATTCACTTTGATTTCGAGAATGTAGTTGCAAATTTTTCTAACAATGATGGAAAAAAGAATATTTAATATTATCCAGTGCAGTATCAGTCTTCTGTCGATTATATTGATGTTATTGCAAGATAAGTTTATTTATCTTAAGCCGAATCTTATTATCTTGCAGTATGAAAACAACGAGATTTGAGAAAGAAAAACTTTAATCGAGCGATCATTCCAGAAAAGAAATCGATTCAAGACAGTTGATTTGACTTGAATGGATATTTTTTGTAATAATTTAATGTCTAAATGAGTAGAAATTTCTTCTTTTAAAGACTATAACACAGAGATGTAGAACCATGGACAAATGTGGATCACAGGTTCCAAACTATTAGCATACTTTCTCGCATACAGGAACGAAGAACCAAAGCAACTCGTCATACAACAGCCCCGAAGAGCTAATTAAGGTGGTTCTTCAGACTACTACGTAAATGGGGTGTAATCATTCGGTTTACGGTCGGTAATCGTTGTATTTTGTCTTTAAACACTTTGTGATATTCAGTTTAGTTGTGTAGAAATGTGTAAAGGCGGAGAGGATATCATACTGTAGTTTTTATGCTATATTTTTGTCAACTTTAAATGTAACTTAGGGTCTGCAACGGGAATTAAAATTAAAGGAATTTTATTACTACACACTAGAGTACCACTGAATGGTATCCAAGCTGATCCTTACAAGAAAACCAAGGTAGGGTTCGCTACACCTGAGTGATGTTAGTGATAAAAAACTAGGTGTGACACTGTTATCAGCCTTATTCCTTGGCTTTAAAACACTATGCCTGATGGAAGTCGCTTCTTTGTCGCAACACTTTTTCTGGGGATACATGACGAGTGCAACGCTTGACCTCCGTAATTGCTGATTTCGAGCGATTTATCGTTGCAAAAACGGTCCGTTAGCAAGCACACTGTAACGAATCGTTTTTATAAACCGTGTCACATATCCAAGATTTCGGAGAAGTGCTCACTTCTCACACAGGAGATGCCGCATCTCCCATGGGGGACGTTACACCCACACTCGAGAGATACGGCCATCTGCCATTAGAGATGCATAATCTCCCTTAGATATGCACATCCCCTGCGTAGGAAGTTAGTTCTCTCATGGGAGATGCGACATTTCCCGCGGAAGGAGTGAGCACTTCTCCAAAATCTTGGATATGTGACACTGCTGTTTTCCATGAATATATGATCTGTTTACTAGACGGATGCAGAATGGTCCGTATTTCTGCGCCAGATAATTCGGTCTGCTACTGCTCGAAAGTGAACCGTACTGATACCATTTGTTACCGTAAATACTGCGTTTTAACAACATGCCCCTGCGTATTCGGACGACAAACGATACCCTTTTGATCGATCTTGGTAAAACAATTTGCAACTACATTCTCGAAATCAAAGTGAATAGAAGCATTCAAAACTAGTTATGGGTTCTCTAAGATTTCTATATTATTGCAGTCTAATGTTGTGGTGATTCTTATGAGAAAAAAAAGCTTTTGAATAGGTATTGAAGGGTTAAAACGATAATTTTTACCTTTTAATATCATCATCTGATAGAAAATACAACAGAATACCTAGTGAAATTTCATTTGCTTTTTATGCTACTCATTGAGGTCTATCCACATTCAAATTTTCAAACTGATTCATCGATGTTTTCTATGAAAAAACCCTTAAATACGAGCTAAAATTTGCCCAAAAAAAGAGTATTTCAACATTTTTGCAGCTGTAACCACGGTAAATCAAAAACGACTGATATGTCTTATATCCCAGAAGATAGATAGAGCGAGCGACGCTCTATAAAATCCATAGTACCACCACTCACCCAAATTCGGAAGAGATTTTTTTATTAGGAGCGAAAATTTACGTTACTGTCAAACATTTCTGGTCCGCAGAAAGCTTCACTCAGGATCCTGAACTACTTGGTTCATGTACGGTTACATAGAGTGAATTCCGAGCTATCCAAACATATATAGAATGCGTAGTTTTGCTTAACTAATGAAGGAGAAAACGCTTTCACAAAGTCACACCCCTCTTATCCGACAATGATTTTTTCAAAATTGCGAAAAACGTATTTTGTATGTTTTGACCTGGCAACACATTCAAGCCCCAATATATTACTACTGAAATGATCAGCTCGTGAAGCTCTACAAACCCTGAAAGTTTCAGCAATTTCGGAGGAAGTCATGTATAAAGTTGTACGTTTCCCATGGATTTACCCATTCCACTTCAAAACAATTGCTCGACAGAAATCACTGAAGAATGTTTCAGCTGAAAATTTTCAGAATGTCACAATTGGTTAATGACAGTATGATAATCAGGAAACCAAAAAGTAATTGAACGCGAAAATACAATTGAAATTATCTAATGTCTCTCACAAAAGCATAAAACATTTAATCGCTCCCACCACTTTTACTATCTTCGAAGCAAACTTTGCAACTCCATCCCGCCATCGAACAACACAAGGCAAACGAACATCCATTAAGACACTTGTCTTCACCTCTTTTTACTCACTTCAAACCAAACGTTGCCACTCGCTCATTTCATCGAACATCAAATAGCGAATGAACATTAGTAAAAACACTTCCTGTCACCCCACTTGCTCACACAGAAGCAAACTTTGCCACTCTGAACCTTCAACGAACATCACATCACCAACGACCTTTCCCTAAGATACTTCTGTCAACCTATTTTGCTAACTTTGAACCATACGTTCATATTCGGTCACCTCATCGAACAGCACGTGTCAAAGAAAGACTTCTAATCACTCTACTGTACACGAAGTTTGGTTACTTCAAAGCATAAATAGCTACTTGTTGCGTTAGTTAAATTTCACATTCCAAACGAACATTCAAGATGACACATCTGTTCAAAACTTTTCCACGCTTCGAAGGAAACGCTACCACAAGGTCACCTCATCGAACATCACATGGATAACGAACTTTTCTGATAACCCTTGTATTCATCTCTTTTGCTCACTTCGAAGGAAGCGTTGCCATTCGGTCACCTCATCGGACATCAAATCAAAAGCAGCATTCCTTAGTACACTTCCGTTCCGTTCTTTTGGTAACTTCGAAGCAACCGTTGCCACTCTGTCACCTCATCCAATATGCCATGGAAAAGGAACTATACTAATCACACTTTAGTTCTCACTTTTGGTTACCTCCAAGAAAACGTTACCACTTAGTCACCTCATCGAACATCACATTGCAACTGAACATTGACTACGATCCTTCTGTTCACGTCTTTTCCACACTTCGAAGCAAACATTGCCTACTCGGTCAACTCATCGAACATCATATAGCGAAGGAACATTCCTGATAACATTTCTGTTCACCTATTTTGCTCACATCAAAGCGAACCATCCCACTCGCTCACATTATCGCACATCACATGGTGGAGGAAAATTCACCACGACACTTCTCTTCAATTTTTCTTATCACTTCAAAGGGAGCGTTGTCACTCAGTCATTCCATCGAAACTCACATGGCTAAGGAACAGTCACCACGACACTTCTGTTCCCCACTTTCCTCCTTCAAAGGAAACGGTGGCACTCAGTCACTTCATCCAACATTGTTTGGCAAAAGAACATTCCTTATCACATTTCTGTTCATCTCTTTTCCGTACTTCGAATGAAACGTTGCCACTAGGTCACCTGATCAAATATCACAAGACAGATGACCATCCATCAAGATACTTCTGTTCACCGCTATTGCTCACTTCGACGCAAACGCTGCCACTCGATCTCTTTATCAAACATCACATGGCAAAAAAACATTCATCAAGACACTTCTCTTCACCCATTTTCATCACTTCGTACTAACGTCGCCACTCAATAAACTCATCGAATATCACATTGGAAAAGAACATTCCTAATTACGCTACCATTCACCAATTTTGGTTCCTTCAAAGAAAACGTTGCCACTTAATAACCGAATCTAATATCGCATTGCAAACGAACATTGATAACGAACATTCTGTGTACACTGTTTGCTCACTTCGAAGCAAACCTTGTCACTCGGTCACCTCATCGAAGATCACATGGCAAAGGAACATTCCTGATAATACTTCTATTCAACCCTTTTGCTAACTTTGAAGCCAGCGTTACCACTCGACCACCTCATCGAACATCACATGGCAAAAGACCATTAACCAGGACACTTCTGCTCACCCTTTCTCATCGCTTCAAAAGAAACGTTGCCACTCGGTCATTTAATCGAACCTCACATGGCTAAGGAACACTAACCACGACACTTCTGTTCACCAATTACCCTCCCTTCGAAATAAACATCGGCACTGGGTAACTTAATGAAATATCATATAGCAAAGAAGATTCCTTATCAAACTTCGCCTCATCTGTGTTCCTCATTTCAAATTAAATGTTGCCACTCGGTCACTTCAGCGCACGTCATATGAAAAACTAACTTTCTCTAAGATACTTCTACTCATCTCCTTTGCTCACTTCATAGCTAACATCGCCACTCGGTAATCTTGTCGAACATTACGTGGCAAATGAACATCCCTAATCACACTTTCGTTCACCAATTTCCGTTACTTCAAAGCAACCGTTTCCAGTTGGTCACCTTATCAGATATAACATTGAAAACGAATATTGACTACGAAACTTCTGTTCACTGCTTTCGCTTACTTTGAAAGAAAAGTTGCCCCCTGTCGCCTCGCCGAACATCACATGGGAAACAAATTTTCTCTAACACACTTCTGTTAACCTTTTTTGCTCCCATCATAGTAAACATCCCACGCGCTCATTTTATCGAACATCACGTGGCAAAGAAATTTTCCTAATCACACTTCGGTTCACCAATTTTGGCTACTTCGAAGCAAGCGTTCCCATTTGATCACCACATTGAGTATCATATTCCAAATGAACATTGACGACGACACTTCTGTTCACAGCTATTGCTTACTTAGAAGTAAACGTTAACACTCGGTCACCTCATCGAACATCAATGGGAAAGGGACAATGACTACGAAACTTCTGTTCACAGCTCGTGCTCACTCAGAAGCAAGCGTTACCGCTCTGTCATATCGCCGAACATCACATGGCAAAGGAATACTATTGATAACATTTCTGTTCCCTCTTTTGCTCATTTCGAAGGAAACGTTGCCAGTGAGCCACCTTATCGAGCGGGTACAAGGGAAAGAAACATTGCTTACGAGACGTGTGTTCTCCTCTTCTGGTAACTTCGAAGGAGACGTTACCACTTGGTTACGTCATCGGGTATCACGGTACAAATGCACATTAGCTACGACCCTTATGTTTACGTCTTATGCTCTTTTCGAAGCAAACGTTTCCACTCAATCACCTCGCTGAACATTACATCGAAAAGGCAGCTTCCTGATGACAATTCTGTTCAACGTTTTTGCTCGATTCGGAGCAAACGTTGCCACCCATTTACGCCATGGAACATGACATGGCAAAGAAAAATTTCTTACCAGACTTGTGTTCATCTGTTTTGCTCACTTCGAAGTGAACGGTACCACTCAATGACCTTATCAAACGTGACAAGGCAGAGGAACATTCGAAATCACACTTCTGTTTAACTGTTTTGCTCAGTTCGGAGGAAAGGTTGCCGCTTGGTGACCTCATCGAACATCACATGGCAAAGGAACATTCCTTATGACACTTCTGTTCACGTCTTTTCCTCATTAGGAAGGAAACGTTACCACTCTGTCACCTCATCGAACGTCAGATGACAAAGAAACATTTATCAACACAGTTCTGCTCTCCTTTTTTGCTCATATCCAAGCAAAGGTTATTTCTCGGTCACCTAATCGAACATAACGTTTCAGTGGAACATTCTAGATTACACTTCTGTTCACCTCTTTTTCTGACTTCGAAGAAAACAATGCCACTTCGTCAGCTCATCAAACGTCAGATGGCAAAAGAACACTCGAAATCACACGTCTGTTCAAACTTTTTGCTGAGTTGGGAGCAGAGGTTGCCACATTGTCACCTCATCGAATATTTCATGTCACAGGAACATTTCTTATGACACTTATGTTCACGTCTTTTCCTCAGTTCGAATGAAACGTTGCCACTCGGTCAGCTCATCGAACATGATATGCAAACGAAACATTTCTGACTAGACTTCTGTTCGCCTCTTTCGCTCACTTCGAAGCGTTCTTGCGACTCGGTCACCTCATCGACGATCACATGGCAAAGGAAGATTCGTGATGACAGTTCTGTTCGCCTCTTTTTCTTAGTTGTAAGGAAACGTTGCCACTCGGTCACCTCATCGAACATCACATTGCAAAGGATGTTTATTGGATAGTTCAGAAATTATGAGTGGATTGATGTAAGATGTCTGGTTTTCGTCATGTAGAATGGAAGTCAATTTGTTAGCGGTGATAGTGAGT
Organism: Rotaria macrura; assembly: GCA_900239685.1. Classification (NCBI taxonomy): domain Eukaryota; kingdom Metazoa; phylum Rotifera; class Eurotatoria; order Philodinida; family Philodinidae; genus Rotaria; species Rotaria macrura. The sequence continues at coordinate 17,272 of OENT01001639.1, forward strand.
CTCATGATGTTTTCAAGAGTTCTATGAATTCCCGCGTATTATTGGCGGGAATATAGTTTCTGAGGTCGCTATTTGTCAAAAGATTTTGATCATATGGAGGGAATTCGGATGCCGCTTTCCTTTTCAGACGTGTTATATACTTGTAACAATTGGGTTTGTAAAGGAAGTATGGTGAAGTATCGAGTGTTTTGGAGATTTCGAGCGAGAGTTTAATTCAGTTTTGAGTGTAGGAATATGTTTCATGTTTTTGAATGGACGCTGGTATTTTGATGAATGTTTGGGTGTCTTTCAATGGGAGGACTTTGTTACAATGGGTTTTGTTTTTTACAATTTTCATTTGAGTCTTGAAGGTTTACTAGGTCTTCCATAACATACATTTCATGCAATGAGATTTAGTAGTTAGGAGCACTCTTCGAACAGGTATTTGTGCAATATTTTCTGAAACAGTGTATGTCGGTTCTAAATCCATGCAAGTGAAACACGTACATGACAAAGTCTCGTCAGTTGACGTCGGCATTCGGGATTGTCTAGATCTGAGTGTTTCATTGTTCATTATGGTTGGAAAGATTGTGCCTTGAACGGTTTCCACCTGAGAAGTAGACAGTGAATCCAATGTCGATAGAATGATTTCGTATAATGCTCTTGTTTGAACAGTTGCTGCGTTATTTGAATTACGGGATCGCTTGTAATTTCAGGGTTAGAATTGTTCGAACTTTCCACTTGATTCTTAAAGTTGTTATTTATTGTTTTCTTCTAGTTTGGTTCATTCTTTTTCAAGTTATATTGCTAATCTCACAATGTAGCTATGTATTGTGAAGTAGGTATACTAGAATGTTGGTTTAAAATCGTCTATTTATTGATGTTTCAACCATCCCTCGTATGTGAACGCTTTAGGGCCTTTTTGTCAAGGGGGAAACAGCTGATTATTGATTAGAAATGATTATCAGTGATTATCAGTGATTATCAGTGATTAGGTAATCACTCATGATCACTCCTAATCAATACTAGCAGTGCTTATGAGTGATTATGAGTTTACCTAATCACTCATAATCAACACTAATCACTGATAATCACTGAAAATCATATCTGATAAATAATCAGCTGTTTCCCCCTTGCTTATTGTCCATATTAGAAAGTTGTTTGCTCAATCCCTTTGCGCTTGAAATATGAAGCATGGTGTAACTATCAATTCTGATCACAAAAGATAATTATTCTATATATTTCTGAGCTATTTTTCATTATACTTTAATAGACCTTGTACAATTGGAAAACAGAAGTAGATCATAGATTTATTCCTATTGTAGCGCTATGTGATTTTTAGCCGTACGACGAGGTCCGCTAGCTTTAATCAATATATATCATAACTTTTACTCTCTATCGTTCCTGAATTTTCTAACCCGTTTATTATAATTCCAACGCCTATCTCTTAGGGTCTGTTATAGATAATCAACTAATCGTACCGGAGTTTACTATTTCATTAATTAAAATGTATGTGGAAGGAATCCAAATTCCTACCATCAACAATTCAGCATTCCTTACTGTTCGACTTCGGCAAAGCATATCTGTAATGATCTGCGATGATGGCATCATCTGTTGGAAACAGTCTGTGATGGGGACAGCACTTTTCTGTGAAGTTCTGCAGAGGGGATGTCCTAAATTTTTACCCTAAACACTTCAGCACTCCTTTCAGATTGTGTTTCACAAAAGAGCAATATGTAATGTGAAAGTTCATGAGACAACGCTAACATGAAACATTGTACAGCAGAAAACTGAAGGTGTGTTTTTGCTTTTTCGTTGCGCTTTATGAAACCGATTACATATACAATCTATGAATGAGGGTCATCCAAGTTGAGTAGAGAACACTAGTCATGTCAAAAATCGAAAAATTCTTTATGTTTTATTAGAGTAATAAGTCTACAGTGTTAGCTTGCAGTTTACTTTCATTGGATTTATCTCTATCGACTTCTTTCGAAAAACTGAAGTCTGCTCTGATAGAGAGGTCTTTAGACGCCTTCAATTTTCTAATGTTCTGCACGAGATGTCTAGTCAATTGTTTCTTGAAGCTTTGTAAATTCAAGGCTTCCTCATCTTCTTTTGCGTTTTTTGTGCTTTGGAATTCATTTCAACAATAAATAAAGAACATTATTTTGATGTACACATTTACATCAGCGATATTTGAAATGTTCGGTGGTGAATAACGAAAATTCTGAAAGAAATATACTGCAGTTGCAATATGCGGAGTAACTATATAAAAATAGGTTTTTCCTTTTAAACCCAAAAACTTCCAATAAAGATCAATCGTGATTTTTTTCATTAGTAGGCTTGCTATTTCCAAAAAGATTAATTAAGTGGGCGATACTGCATCGCTGTAATCTATCAAAAAAAATACGTAAGACCTTTTACATTCACTTTGATGCCCCTGTTCGATAATAGTACGTGGATGGATATTCGTACTTTAATTTCTACGTTCTATTTCTTATCTTGAAGTGTAATCGAAGCTTTTGAATATTGAAGCCAATGCTCATTTATCAAATGTCAATAGTCTAATTCTGAAAGCCTCAGTTTCGAGTGTAATGATCAATCTAAATACATCCATAACAGCAGAAGAATTATTGTTGAAGTAAAAATAAGACTATTGCAGCTTGTCTAAATCAACGAGAGTCCAGTGGTGGATTTGTAACTCTTCACATTCTCGATAAATGCGCGGCAAATAAATTATTCCAACCAGTGGAGTTAGTGGATTGGGCGTCAACAAGTATCGATGACTAATATCTCCGTTTTACACTTTTCATGCAGTTCCATAAAGCTATGAATTTTCAATAGGCTTTTTACCAGATGGAACTTCCTCGAATAGCTGTCAATAGCCAATACAATGTTGGCGTAATAAAAATTTGAAACATGATCTATCTGATGCTCATGGTTGCCTGATTATGATATTGTTCACAATATAGGCTACTTAAATCTGTAGAACTAGAAAAAAAAATCAGTTCATATGTTCTAATCAGGTGATATTGGCATACATCCCTCAATGGTCCATCACCAATATCTCCCACAACTCCTGGTGGCCAATTTGTTAATTAGATTCAAATCGAATAATGCATTAGTTTGTAACTATTCTGATAACTAAAATATCTGTTACGGTCTATGAAGGATTACTAAAGCATAGTACTTACATTATTGGAAATTTCATTAGTATATTATTTTTCCAATAAGTAATTATGTATCGGAGATTGAAGTATTAAATGCATTTCATGTAATCAAAACATCATAGTCTTACCGCTTGAGTAAAATTAGATTTGATTTAGGTCTATTAAATCGACTTCAACAAGTTACTCGAACACGGCAAGAATATCTACAAAAACCCATCTGTTCTCACAAAACCGGATTTTTCGAATCCACTACCGGCATGTTTGAAGCTTTCTTCTAAATTTACGTTATTGTCTAGTTTCCATTCACAAGGAAAAGCGATCAGCACTTAAAAGAAAGAATATTTTGTACAGCTTCTAGTACAGCATTTATTTAAGTCGAAAACGGTTTTTCTTTGACACCTAATCCTAAGAGAGTAACTTGAAAAAGTACGATCGCTTATTGGGTGTATCTCTTCCCCCATATGTTTCAGTACTCTTAGAGGAAAAACTAAATTAACTCAGTGTGTGTAACACACCCCAGAATGCATGCAGAAAATTCCATTGATCTCCCTGCCAGAAAAGAACTTTAGAAGTTCATCTAGTTGTAAAAGAAATTAGGGTTACGAATTTTTACAGCGTATCTGAAAAAGTGACGTTCTTGTTTTTCTCAATCAAGTCAATTCAACAAAATCGAAATGCATACTTAATTCAAAACATTAATAGTATTCGAACGCATTGGTGTATCTTTAAGGAATAGTATCAAAATTTCTTGGTAGACTTCGATTAGAGAAAAAATGCTTTCAAACAACGACAGTTTAATTTTTATCATTCAATTTTTAAAAAGATAGACAGGAGTAGACTGCTTAGTTGGTGAACTGTCGACCTTACGTATGTGCATTCTACTGTATATTTTTGAAATATCGAGTACTCCAAAACCTCGACGCTTGCCAGTATTCATAAAGCGTGATATCTGATGGGAGGTGAAGAAAACTTTTTGAAGGGATTTCTATTTGAAAATGCACCTAATTTCTTCTTGTAAAATAAGTTTGTTTCTAAAAATCGATCTGATATTTCGTTTTAATGTTTCTAAGACTAATCTGATTATGTACTAGATAAAAAGTAATTCTATAGTGAAACGCATCTTATGCCCCTCATCTGTTACTTCAAATCACACGCATATGAAATGCTTCTTCATCACAATATATAAATAGTATCGTTTCTGAATAAGTTTGGGCAACCTTGAAAACATTTTACAAACAAACGTAGATCGAATAAAGGTTCATTACAAGGAAAATCGAACAATACTCGTTTGCATCCTTTATAGTATAATAAGTAAAGTAAATGCGATTTAAGTTCTTTAAGTTCATCTTCAGTATCTCATGGCATGAATATTTAGAGAGAAAGCATCAGTAAATACATTCCTTTCTGAGCCATAAAGAAATTGTTTCATACAGATGGATGGTTTTCAGATAAGCTTCAAGTCATCCATCACTTGATTTCTTTTTATTTGAACTGTATTCATAACATTTTGACCATACAATTGCTTTCCTAGGGGCAACAAAAATATCTATCTTTTTTTCATTTTACGTCTAAACACAGTTCAGACCAAGGCAGAACCTGAAAAAATTAGGAGATATTATTTATATCTTGTTGTCAAATGCCTGCAATCATCAATAAGAAGAAACTTCAATAGAAACAAACAATCAATCGCATTCAATGATAATCATATAGCTCTTCGTGCTTATTGAATACTGCGTCGTAATGCTAGCGTTGTCAGATTTTTCTGCTTTAACAACATTCTTATCAACAAAACATTAGTGATCAGCGAGAAGGTCGAATTCAAGCTTCAAGTTTAATGTATATAAGAGATGTCAAAACAAAACAACTGTATTTTTTGCTCATTGCAAGAATCACAGTACTCTTTTGATCAATAATATTGAAGCACATATAATATGTTCAGAAAATTGAAGAAGATAATACCAGGCTTGTATTCCCGATGAGTATTGTTAATATGAGTTTAGTTTTCAAATGAGTGAGGAACATGAAGAAATTTTATTCCACGGTAGATTGTCCAATCGTAGATAGGCTGGTCGATAATCGGAAAGCTAATTATGAAGAGTACACTTTCTCGAAACACGAATCAAGATCGTTTCGGAAAGTGATGGGATAGATGAACTCATCAGAGATAGAGAGGCCACTTTTTGCATACGCACAGCATCAGCACCATGACAGATTCGTTCACACTTAATCGCATCCATCATCTGAAATCTGTTTCACGCGTTGAAATGAAACAGAAAGCGAAACGATCATCAAGAGATAAAGTCAAGAATGCTTTTTAATAAAGAGAACACAGAAAAGACAAAGAGAAAAGAATCGTTGTATGCATTATGCTTCAAAAATTGTAGTTTTATCTGAGAATCAATGCCAACATAAAAGTTTCGTAAATATGTACTAGATGGAGTTCAACACGTAGCACAGGATTAAACATATTATATATAATATAGTAAACTCATCTGCTTGTATAAGTTCCAGAGATGATAAAGCAATGTTTAATAAAACTATCGTAGAGTTGACCTGTGTTTGGTAAGGAACAAAACAGTCTTTAGTATATAATGTTAAGTCATATCGAGACTGTGGTGGATAGAAAACTACCAGAAAATTAAATCAAATATATGTGATGTACAGCTGCAACAGAACCCACATTTCAGCCGAAAAATTGTAATGGAGATAAATGTATCGATGAGTAAAATGTTTTAGATCTGTCTCCTGTTGATATTCAAAAATCATTAGACTCTGTTAATCATGACTTGTAACGGAAAATATACACACGGACATGTTCGATGTAAATAACCTTGCAGAGACTACAATTAATCCCTGTACGAACACTACTGAGTACAAGTTAAAATTCATCGGAAATAACTAGATACATATATGTTCTCAACATAAGAATTGATGTGATGAACGGTGATATGATTGATTCAACAGTATTCAACTTTTCTAATTTTTATTTTCTGAGTAGTGACGCATAAGTTGGAGTTAGTGAAGTGAAATTAATTATTTTACTTCGAGACTTCTGTCACAGGAAATCAGTTTACTTTTAAGAATTTGAATTTAACTAAATTCTGTGTATGTATGTAGGAAAGCGATTTATAGTCTTCTTCAAAACTAAATGAAAGTAGAAAACACATCCAAACATCGTTAAAATATAAAATCATGATGAGTGAAATGTATTTATTATGAGCTAAAGCAAAGAAGAAAAACATTATTGACTCTTTGTCATACCAAGCTTGTTTAATTTCAGGAGAGCAATCGATTATAAAAGAAGAAGAAAAAACATTACCTAAATGTTCGAAGATTCCTATGTGGTACAAAATTCGATTGAGAATTGAAAAACCATTTATTTCAAGCTAAGTTTTTGAGCCTGTATCAATTCAATAAAACTGTATAGTGTGTAGAAATGGGTGAGTGGCAGTCGTTGTTGAATATTAAATTATTAGTTCCTACATGAAATGTGTACAAAATATTATTGCCGTGTAAGTTCGGGATAGAACATTCACTTAAATGCGATACTAGAGTTTATTAGTCAACCATTCATAACAAACATCATGTAAAACAAGTAGACTCAAGAAGTTTGAACATATTTATCTCAATGAAGGCAATTATAATCAACCATTCACTGACAAAACAAGACATATTTCTATGGTTTTCACAGAAGTGAGGTACAGATACTAAAAATATCGCATTAAAAATACCTCATCGTCTAAAAACATCGATGGGTTTACAGAGTTTGAAATATGCAGCAGGAGAAGCGATATACTAGATTGAAAAATGTATCGGTATTAAATCAGTAAACTAATTTAAGTAGCTATAATGTACAAAGAAGTCAAAATGATTTCTCTTTGACTATATAGACTTGACAACATTATGAGAATAAATAACTCAACGATTTGCAGTTTTTTGGAACAAGCGATACAAACACCATGTCAACATTAAGAACAACTGTGACTAGATGGTATTTCAGGACATCGAGACGGATCTGTAATGAACAAGTGCCACAGAATAACATGGTAGATGAAAGGAAACAATCACTGAGAAATCTATATACCCCAGCAAAAGCAAGGATTGAAATCAGGTAACGTGCATGATTGAGTCGCCATTGAGACGTTATTGTATGTGCATTAATATGTCTTTTTTTATTGAGAGCCATTCTATGTGACAAGTAGAACAATCGATTCTTAGAATACGGTAACTGATTTTATTTCAATGATGGGCGCAAATTAACTAAACCTCAACGTGGTTACCAATAAGGTATCCATATTCAAAACATCATTTGGCTAAAGCGAAGAGTTCTCCTGCATTCATTGGCTCACTATGATCAATATTTCTTTTATCTGCCTGAGTTACGTTTTGATAAAAACAGAAAATTCTGCTGCCCACAGAAAAATGATCCAAAAAGATGCATGAACTAGTACAACTTTCGAAAGATTGGGTCAAAGCTGTCTCTAACGAGAAACAACAACGATGTAAAAATAAGATCTGCTATCCTTAAGTAGATATATCTAGCTGATGAAATATACTGTACTGGATAGGACCATAAATCACCTTGGGAAATGTTAAATGAATGAATCTTGAATGGTTGTTAGGCTTACAAGCCAGTAAACATTACGTTGTTGCATAAAGTAGGTGAAGTATAAAAGAAAATGATGTACTGCATCATTCGTAGACAATTTCGATGAAGGCATTAGTAAAAAGCAAAATCAAAATGCTAGCCGATGAGATGTTGTACGTTTTGTTGAAGAAAGATTGAATGAGAATGAGCAGGAACTAATCGGATTCTGGTTATCTGATTTTTCCATCGTGACTAGTAATTTTTATCAAACCAAACCGACACACTAAATGCCAGAAAATCATCTTTGTAAAGTGGAGAGGAATTGAACGGCCTAAAATGCCACTAATTCAATTTCGATGAAAAGAAATACATCGAGAATGATGAAAATTTCTATTCAGCGGGGTGAATTGTAAGATCATCAAAAAGCATGAGTAACAGAATGCTAGACAGAGGCACTGATCTAATTGTAAATCATTAACTCGAAGTGCTCGATCAAAAATTTCATCTCTTTAGAGATTCAGTAAGTAATATTTTAAAAGCTCAAAGGAATGAAAAGACGAAAGAGAACAATAAAGCCATAAAAAAAGTTCTATCGAAGTACGTCCTACACGACACATGATGACTTGAAGAAGTATAACTTTACTACACAGCAGAATAGTGATTCAAAAGTAAATAAAATCATCTTCTCTAAAGCATGAAGAAAAATCGTCACAATGAGGAGAATACTTAGCAGATTTATTTGATATTCATCCACATATGAATCTGACTGTCGTTGAATGCATCTGTGAAATCATATATTTCAGCAGGAGAGAAGTTTCTTCGAAAAAACTACACCTCTCTAGTTAATAGTTCACTTAGCTGAGTAATATGTGAAGACCTGAAGTTGTTCCTACCTAGAAAACTTGATAAAAAATGTGCTAAGTAATTGCGTTTATGCTAAGGTCCAATGTTAAACGAAACTTCAAGGAATATCTGAACCAATTGCTATCTTTACACGCATATACAATAATAGAAAAACTCGTAGAAAGATAACTGTAATTTCCTAAATCCAACTCATTTTTAGTGCATGTGCAAAGCTGTTTTTCTTATATGTGACAAATAATCCAATAAAAACAGTCTTCAGTAGCACTTCTAGGTAATTCTATATTCGATCATATCCATTTGCTCAAGTAAATCATGAGAAAACTCATCGATTGCGATCGCTCATGTACTTCATTGGTACAAGAGACACGTGTGATTAATGCGCATATAAATCTGCAGTGAATAATATCTAGATGATATGATGTTTAAAGTAATAGATGAGGTTCAATTGATCACATTTTTACGAAACTGAATGGCTAAGATGTATATTGACGGATATCTATCTGAATCCTATGAGACTGTAAACAGTGTGATATAAACTGGAAGAAAAGTATTCAATCTATTCTTTAGTTTCGTTATACGGAAGTGATAACCCAGATGAATGAATCCAATACTGAATCCGATCGGATCCGAATGGATCTAAGATCTGATGAAATCTTATGGGAATCCGGGTTGTGGAAACAGTAACGGATCCGACGGAAGAAACCTATTTTCTTATTTGTGCACGAATTAGCACTTAATCCCAACAGTGGAGGCCTGTTTTATCATACGATGAAATACAATCGGATTCTGATAGTAGGATTCGATAAAATCCAACACTAGGGATCCGAATCTCGGATCGCAACCAGGAATCCGATGAGATTTCGTCGGATAAGAGAAACTCCGATAGAAACATGATCGGATCCAACGGTCGGAATGATCCTCCTTGGAAGACACTCCAATCTAAACAGTATTCTCGTCATAACATTTCTATTATAGATATAAAAATATGACTGAAGACTTTCCCATTTAGACCTACGTTTATGTAGAAAATTCAATATCAGAAAGTCGTTAAATCATTGATTTAAAGATTTTATAGCTACATACGAGAAAAGCTCACATTAGTGTGAAAATGCACTGAATATTCTAAAGTCATGTAGCATATTTCTCCAGCTATTTCAAGGGGACACTCAAACTGATTTAAACCCATAAAAAATCGATGGAAACGAACATCTTCCACGTAGTATCTTCAGTCTATGTATTGTGTATTATTATTTGATCACGAAAATTAATATATAATAGTCTTTAACCACACATGTTCCTTTACGAAGTGACTCTGCAAACAATCTTTGCTTTAGACAGAATTCTTGATTGATATTTGAGAGCCAAGTAAAACTAAACATGATCCATCTCAATGTTCATGTCATTTACTGTTTGTTAGCAGTGTATAGTGAGATCCATCAATCTACATATTCATCATAGAGAATTAATCTACCGGAAGCATTTATCTATCCCATGGACGATTTATCTTAATCTGTTTCTCCTCTTGAGAACTATTTCAGCACTTATGTAGTGCATTTATCAAATCATTTATGTTTGAATAGCGTCTTCAAATCCTCCAAGTTTGTTTAATGCTGCTCTGACCTATATAAATTAGCAGCCAAAGTTTCGATCCAGATTTCAAGTTCTTCCATTGCAAACACTAAATATATCAGAAATGCTGATATCATTATTAAATAACCTTGAATAACATGTAGCAAAATTACGATCACTTATGTTTCACGTCGCTACCACCTTTCTTACCTGCTAATAATTTAATGAGACACCGCATGAAACTTAAATATGATACACCAAATACCTGTTTGATAACTTAACGAATTCCTGTTGCAATACTGTTAAATTCATAGCACAATTCCATATGATTCGATAAGTGAAAAACTGTTATCACTGTTGCGTTGCCATATGGCATGTGAGAAATCAAACATTGAAACTATCAAACTGATTTCTCATGACAAGTTCAATGAATCATTTGGAAGAATGGTTTCAGCTATTTTATTTATTACAATTCAAATACTATTTGTTGATGAAAGCTGTTTATTCTTGCATGAAAAAGGAATAAGAATAACGTTTCGTAAAATGGTTCTGTTCGCTTAAATGTATTTCATCAAAACTATCGATGGGACTTAAATTGTTTGAATAGAAGTACCCTGGTTAGTGAATAAAACTAACTCGTACCATGTCCCATTATCATATGCCATAGTCAGTAAGACATTGAAATATCGCAAATAATAAAGCTCTGATCATTTAAATGTACGAATCTATTATAATCATTGTGTTCAAATTTCTTGTCATCTCACTTTCGAAGTTTCACCGTTACGTTATTTTCAAACGAGTACAAAGATCATGACTAATTCAAAACAGGGTTACATTGAAATGTGTTGCCAGTATCTACGAGTACCATTCAACTCACTTAGTGAATGATAGTTCGCATCACAATTGGATAATGCACACGAAGGCTTTCCTCATTAATTGCTCGAATATACCAACAGAGAATGATTCATCGAGAAGTTCGTTAAAGTTTACGTTGAAAAGGAAGTATGTTCACCAAATTTTCGTTCAGCTAACATTTTCGTTGCGAAAACGAAGATGATTGCCTCGGTATGAAAATTAACGATAAGTAAGTAATAAATAATTATGATTGTTGTTTCATTCACTTACTCAGGAATTTCGTAACGAATTACCAGATATTGATAGTGGGTCATGCAGCTCAAAAAATCGAACTCTTTTTCTCCAAACACTTTATTCATCTATTTTCATTCGTATCAGAATGAAAGCTATAAATTTTCTGATGAATAATCACGAGATTCAGGAATGATTTTGACGCATATTTTGTATACTTATGTCGTAATCTACACAAGTGAACAATTAAATTTGCTTCCGAGAGTGACTCCGATGATAACTTAATAAAACTGTCCCAATCCTCGTCTTTCCAATCAGCTTGTTCAACAACATGTCATACATAGAGATGAAAGAGCAGAATATATTCATACGGTAAAGACAATACGATGAATGATTTATTTTTATCTCTCCAACTACCTTGCTCATCTATTCAATTTACTTTGCACACAATAGTGAAAGTTCTTGAGTTGTCTAGTGATCACAGAAAAAGAAAATCATTCTTACCACATCTATATTGTTTAGTTACTTTATTTCCACCGAAGCGTAACGTGTGCAAGGAAGACAATCAACGGTTATATGAAAAATAAACCACCACGATCCAGTATTCCAGTTCTTTAATATCACTCGTCTATGAATAAAATGTTATCGGGTGTTCAACATTTACGATCACTTATCAAAAGTATGATCGTTTCCCAGATGTCTTGAACATTCAATTCATCTATTTTGTTGAAAGAATTCCGTTGATTCTGAAACAGTCACTTTTCCTTTATTCATCGATAAAATGAACAATTGTCATCCCCAGTAAATCCCATTGATTTATTCAATTTCCATAATTGTACGTACTTTTATTGAGTAGCTCACTGACACATCAACATAAAAGAGGAATGATTTGAATACTGCCAATGAAGATGTTCATCAATTTGAATAGTCTTGAAGCAGCACTTAAGTAATTTCTCAGCATAAAGCAGATGACATATCAAATGAGTGCATTAGATCAGGATAACTTTTGCATATTTTCTTGTTTTCAGAGCAAAATTATGAAGGCCATCTGTTAATTCGAGACTTTATCAAAGGTGAATAATCATCACGACACTTGTGACATAGTGAACAAATGTTCTATGGCAAAATGTTCCTCTATCAAATTCAAATCATTGGAGTCAATTTTATGATTCAATCTTGTATAACAGATGAACAGTTCTTAGGATGATAAAGTTCATATATCAAAGTATTATATTAATAAAGTATGGAAATTCTTCTGGAGATCGTTACTGATAAGTGAAGGGAATCGCTAGGACGTCCTTTAACAGATGGTTCATTTATTTTTCTCTCAAAGAATATAATTTCTCTTACGATTAAATAAGAACAAATCATACAATAAATGGCGATTCATTACAAAAGCTGCATTCATCTACTATACTCTGTCATAGGCATACATTTCTAGATACTGTGGCAATCATGGACTATCAGAAAAATAAATAATTTCGATCGAGTGGCTCGCATTCACCTGGACGAGCGAATTCGTCATTCTCTAAATGAGAAACTCCCACGGTCAAAAAAACCAATAAGGATACACATTGGGATTTCAAAAGAAGTCTGTTACCAAGCTACAGATAGATGGGCAATAATACATATTTCTGAGCAGATGATATCTAGTGTATCCGCGCCAGAAATAAAAGTTAGTAAGTTTGATATCATAACTACTCGAAAAGACAGAAACTATTAATCTACAATTTTCACTAATCGAAAGAGAATACATTAGAACGCCTTGTTGTCTAACATATGTGAGATGGTTTTTATCTTAATTATATGAAAAAAAGTTTCATTTCGAGATTTTCTTGATTTTGCACTCTGTGCATTGGATATAGCAACTTCAAATACATAGCCGATCTTATGATTCAGAAATTTTTCATCTCTGGTTTCAGTTTTAAGCAACGGCAAGATGTTGAATCTATCTGATCATTTTGTATAAAATTCCATTGGGCTTTAGAAATCAATTTTGAAAAAGAACATTGTTTTTTGATATTTCTAAGAATTTTTCTCGAAACTGATCGTTTTTTACATCAATAAGATTTCTAAAGTGCATGAAGAAAAGACGTCTTCAATTTCCCTCTATATATTACTGCAACCATGTGTTCATAATTGTTGTAGTTGTTTAGTTGTTGAATTCAGGCTGGTACTTCTCAACTTTCATGCCAGCGTTGGGAGTCAATAATATTTAGCGGTATCTAAGTATTGGATCAAAAGAAATAATTGACTTGAAACTCAGTTTCATTCTTGAATGACTGCTTTAACCAATATCGAGGCAAATAGTACAACAAGAAATATGACTTAAAACTGAACGGAGTCACTGCTCGCTTTTTCTCGACAAAGGACGTGGGGCGGTTTGTACACAAAATCACCCAAAATAAAAATCATTTAAAAGCGTGTTTCCAAATTGGATTTCATATTGGTCTCTACAAGAATAAACGATTCTGAGCTTTTCAGACGATCTTTTCAAGTACTTCCACGGCCTCTGTAACCGTAACCGTAACATTAGCATTACCCATTTCACAAGGCCATTCACAGCTTCACGAAAAAATTGCTGTGCACGAAGATAGCACTTTCAAGAAAGATAGAGCTTTCCCAGACCTACAGAATGATCACAAGATATGTAGGGAAATTTACTATGCTCGGAAATTTGACCGGACCATAATATAAGATATCTATGAAAGGCCTTATAATAGACAGTAATGTATTCGGGGCATTTCGGCTAAGGTTGGCCGAACGAATGTCATTTTCGTGGCATAGGTTTGAGCGATCAAAATATAGAAGAGGATGTTAAGGAAGATTGAAAATGATTAACTGCCGTAGAAAGGGTTCGAATACAAGTGCTCTGGTAATGGTGAAACTAGGATTTTCAGGATGCTAGGTTTAATTTTAAGAGCATGGGACCGAAGTAAAATTCCTGAGGAACGATGTTCAATCGAAATGATGAGTTTCTGTCGAACAAGTTTTCTGATTTAAGTTTGCCAAGAAGAATGTTGTTGCCCTGAGCCCCACGAAGAATTTTCCATTTCCTGCGATTCGTGTTATACTCTTCGAAATTTTGTACTAGTCTGCTTGAATTTTCATCGAATGATTTCCAATTTCCTCTTGAGATATCACTCCCTTCCGGAGATATAAGACTTGAACTGTTGCTGAATGTTATAAAATTTTTACGTAATACGAAGGATTATAGCTCCTAAACGGAGTGATATTTTAAGACGAAATTTGAAATCACTCGATGAAAATCCATTTACATTACTATTTAATTTCGAAGCCTGTTACACGAATCGCATTGAAAGGAAAATTCTTGGTTCGACTCAGGGGAACAGCATTCTCTTTGGCAAACTCTAATCGGAATCCTTTTTCGACAGAAACTCATTATTTCGGATGAACATCATTCTCCAAACATTTCACTTGGATATCACGCTTCTACGCTGAAATCTACAATCCTGAAAATCCTAGTCACGTTAGTACCAGAGCACTTATATTCGAACCCTGCCTACAGCAGTTAATCATTTTCAATCTTCCTTAACATCCTCTTCTGCATTTCGGTAGCCCAAATCTATGTTACGAAAATGACATTCATTCGGTCAATCTTAAGCGAAATACTCGGAATACATTATTGTCTATTAGAAGGCCTTTCATAGAATTCTTATATTATGGTATCTTGTGTTCATTTTGCTGCTCTCGAAAAACTTTAGCTTCCCTGAAAGTACTTTTTCCGGACACAGCACTTTTCTCATGAAGTTGTGAATGGCCTTGTGGAATTGGTAATGCTAATGTCACTGTTACAGAAATCGTGTAAATGCTTGAAAAGATCGTCTGAAAAGCTTAGAATTCTTTATTCTTCTTGAGAGCAATATGAAATCGAATTCTAGTACGCATTTCGAAGTGACTTTCATTTTGGGTCATTTTATGTACAAACTGTCCCCCGTCCTTTGTTTTAGGTGACAATAAGATTCACTGTCAATAGTAAGTATTGTATTTTCCTATTGATTGATGGCCTAAATAATTTAGCCTTAGATATATAAAGCGAAAGGCTTTTTTCTGTACCCAAGTGAAGGTTTCTCGCGTTTTTTAATGTAATTATGAGTTACTGTAGTCATTTTAACTTACATGGAGCTAAAGTTAATACTATTGTAATCTGAAATACATTCTAACTAATAACCAATAAGCAATATCAAAGACTTTGTATTATATACTTTCGCACCTGAATGTCTCATCGAATGTGTTTCTAAACTTACAACATACTTCATGTTTTGGAATCAAGCATCGAATGAGTAACTTACCTGTCAAGTGTACTGCAATCATGCAAATGGATGAGTGTGCAGCCTCTTCTTTTAGGATCTTCACGCCGGGCAGTTTATCTAACAGCAGTCGAAGTCCTTCCAACTGTACCATCCACCCGTTGAGGTCTTTCTCTGTGTAAACAAGTGATGGTTGACTTAGTTTCAGCTGTTTGGTCACGGTACCCAGTAAATCTACTAAGTGGTGTTTGGCACGATTAATGTATGTTTGCACATCTTCTCGAGCTTTCCGGGCCGTATCGTGAATTTTCTGAATGGATGCTTCTTCCCATTTGTCTATTTCAGACATAAGATGAATGGTACTGACCTGCTGATTAAGAGTTTCTTGCAACCGATCATGCTGGTGAACGACTTTATCCATCCGTTCGTTAAGTTCTTGGTTATGTTCCGTCAAATGAGTACGACAAAAGCGTTCGTCACATCCAGTACACATAGCTACTCCATTTTGGCAAGCTACGCACGGCTTTTTTTGTCTACTTGATTCCATCGCGTAATTTAGAAAATGATTTGCATCTTTCTTCCTTGTAGAAATCTGCTACTTTCTGTGCAGTTTATGCAATCGATAAGAAAAACACTAATAATGGAGCACGTTGTCAAAAGCCATGAATTGAAAAAAATATTTTTCAAGGTATTCATCTGAAAGTAAAAGACTGGTGGATTCAATGTTGACTTATGTAAGAAATAAAAACGGAACACGTGGTGGGGAAGATAAGAAAAATAGTAAGAGACATTTTGCATTGTGTTCGCTAGATGTAGATGGTCTCCTGTAACTCCTAAATGGATTCATTCTTTCATGAAACACTGCTTTAGTAGTGTTGAACCTATATCTATGCAAATGAAACTAACAGAACATACACTCAAACGCATGAAAAACAAGGCTCTTTTCACCATGTAGGAAGGAGACATGCTAATGCATTTGATGTTTTTTTTAAGTTTTTCTCTTCGTATTTTTGAGAAATTTTTATTTGGTGACGTGTTGTCAACGATGTTGATTTCATCGGACTGCTTATTTGTAAAATAACATGTCACATAAAATAAGTACAGTTTTGATGTATTCAACTCTATTGATATTGGAACGAACAAGTTGGTCATACTCGATGAAGTTATTTTTTTTCTTATTGTTCTTAGTTTATTCCACTATCAATAAGATAGAATACGTTACAATGGTACTTATTTTATGCGACGTATCACTTTACAAATAAATAGTCAGATGAAATCAACATCGTTGACGACACTGAGGCAAAAACGTCTCTCAAAAATAGGAAGAAAAAAACTTTCAAACAAATATCGAATTACCAATGGTATTCCTTACAAGTCAAGAATTCGAATGCATCTTAAACGAGTTGAAAATTCCAAATATGTTTTTCTCTGATCATCATATTTGTATTACATGATAACTTGAATGAGGTACAAAGATCAAGTGCCATCTTCATTATACTTTGCATTCATCCAAATACTCATCAAAGAATATAAATAACACATGAGCATCAATTCTGATCAATACTTGGACCATTCATCTAAAAAAATTTCCTTCTTTTCACTTTCAAAAGAAACATATCCTAAAGCTAGACCCAAGACGTTAATTCCGACCTCCATTTCCATACCGTTTCCAGCCGGATTCCGATCATTTTCCGGAATCTTCCTTCAGGATCTGGTGTCTTCCGGATTTGGAAGCAGCATTCCCAGCCGGAAAGTCATCGTACTGGAATTCTTAATAATACGGCTATTTCCCGGTGCCGGAAACAACCGGAATTCAGCTGGAACCCTGACGGAATACGTCGTGGAACTCGCCGGAAACCGCCAACAAAACAATCTGCTTCCACATAAACATCGTTTGGTAAAAAGCAGATTCAGCCGGAATCATTCGGGGAATCAAAGCGCTCTACATAAAATCATCGGCTTCATAATCACCTCATCTCAATTTAATATTCATGACCACACAACCATAAAAGAGGTACACCATTAAATCTTTCATAAGTTCCACCGAAGCCCAAAATGCTGCCTCAAGTGGGAGCACACCGGATGCTGCTTTAGTGGTTAGGGCTGTCGCAATACCAATACCATGAATGTCAATAGTAAATGGTATTCTATGGTACTCGAACTGATGATATTGTTCTTGACGGATACTGGTATTAGCATTGGTATTGATAGTACGGCGTACATAATGCGAAATTCGAGCAAAATTTAATTCATTTTTTTATTTATACATGGTTAAATAGAGGCAGTTGAGCTGATTACGAATATGCAGTTTTTATTTCTGTTTTAAATGTTGACCTTGAGGAAAATAGAAAGTACTCGTCGGATCTAAAAATTAGCATAATTGGCTTACGTTAGAAAAAAAATCCATTTTTGTTCAATATTGTTTCGTAATCGTTTTGAAAGTGGTTTTTTCTAATTTGCCGTCGAAAACTGAGTACGAGAATGGCATTTAATTCTTTTTGAAGTTAAAATTCTATTTAGTGAGGCTGTGTCGAACACCTCTACTAGTATACGGAAGTATGCAACTATGGGAACCTGTCTAGTTTTTTTGTTCGAAAACATATATTCAAGCGTATTACCTCATTAGAACTCTGCTGAAATGCGAGCTTTAACAGTACCCACTTATTATTTTTCTATTTGGTTTCATTCTTGAGAAAATTGAAGTTCTCCATTTCATTACTGATATCGATAAAAAAGTCACTGATATTTAACTATTTTTACTATGATTGCTTTATCAACGAACTAAATGAGCGTCATATTCGGAATGAGCAAGAAAAACTGAGTCGGACGAGATATGTTCCAGCAAACCTAAGTTAGTGAAAGATGAAGGAGGACTGCCAACATGCCTTGTCTAAAATGTCCGCGAAACAAATCACGTCTAGTCTGAAGCGTCTTGTGCATCGGTTAGGACTAGTCACCGTTTGGTCAAATGTCCTTCAAACACGTCTTGACCAGACCAGAATGTCTTCGAACCCAGTCAAGTCTAGTCTATTTTGTCTTTTTACACCGGCCAGACTAATCAACGGACTAAAAATAGCCGATGAAAAGTGGATTTGAACATCTCACCCGACAGTTTTCAAATGACGGCCATCCTGACGGCAGACAAGGACACTGAGATAGACGGACGTCAATTTATATCGTCTAATTAACCGATTGACTCCGGGTCGTTCACTACACAATGGGAAATTCATCAATGTCAAACGACTTCGATTAGTCTGAAATGCCCTTAATAGTAGTCAGGACTAGTGCGAAGTGTCGTTTGCACACGTCATGGCAAGTCCTATTTTAAAGCGTGCATCACCCATCCTAATCTAAAGTAGTCTGAAAAACTCTAAATAATCCACTTCGTTTGCACTCAATTGCGTTACCTTTTCGTTTAAACTGATCAATAGGGGAAAGTAAAAGAAGCAGAATATGAGAAGAAAAAGTTTTCAATATCTGTATCATTTCTTAAAAACAATCGGCTGATCATTAGATGCATTTAGAACATGGACTAGATGGTAGAATAACAATCATTTCATTGTCTATCGTGTACTAAAACCCTCGTAGATTGATAATTAAGCATGATGTGTTATATTAAGATTATAGATATCAACGACATGCATTTATTTTATATTAAAATGATATCGATTGTTACCGGTATTATTAAGTTTTTTTATAGCTAAAAAGATAAACAGAGAGTCAACCATAATTAACAGTGAGATCAAAGATAGAGAGTATGATTTTTGAATCTCCATC
This sequence comes from Rotaria macrura, assembly GCA_900239685.1. Lineage (NCBI taxonomy): Eukaryota > Metazoa > Rotifera > Eurotatoria > Philodinida > Philodinidae > Rotaria > Rotaria macrura. The sequence continues at coordinate 36,576 of OENT01001639.1, forward strand.
TTGATAAATTTCATTATGCTTTATCTTTCTATTTGTTGAAAATGTAAGAGTTTATTGAAAAATTTTAAAAATGCAGTAAATATAAAGGACAATATTTATCTTGCAGCGAGGAGTACTAATTTATATATTTTACAATTATTAGATGTACTAAATTTAATAAAAAACACTTGACAATAATTTAAATCTTTTTATATCATAATTTTATTCTGTTTTATTTTAAAATATAATTTCTATCTTGAATTTAAGAATAAATTTAAATTGAGAAAAGTTGAATAAATTGTTAGCTGAAGCCAGTGATTTGAATTTAAAGCTAACATAAACCGTAATATGAAAAAATCGAATTTCTTTTCAATATAAAATAGTTTTTTTATTTTCGCATTTATAACGTATTTTTTTAATGCAATGAATTGCTGCTAGTTTATACTAATTAAAAGACACTTTCTCAATAAATATGAAACCATTGAAAATTTATTTATTTTAATGTTGCCTAAATAATCTCGTATTCCGTAAAATAAAATTTTTTATTTATATGAGAACTTATAAAATTTTGAGAAAAATTGTATTAAATAGCATCTTAGAATGATTATGAACATGTAGAAGTTGATCTCTTGATCATATGGCTCAATGTTCCGAACGGTGGGTAAGTGATATGCTAGTATTCATGTTCGAATCTAAATTTCATCATTATATAATTCCATTTAGACTAGTCCGGACTCGTCCACTACTTGAGACTAGAGCCAGTCCTATGTATCGTCTCTGATGTCCTTACTTTTTCAATTCTATATATCATTTTCGGATGGGCGTCCCTGTCATCCGTTCTGACTTGTCTTTGTCTGAAAAAGTCAGCCTGCACGACTAGTCTGCATATTAGATAGTAATTTTTGGTATAAGCAGACTCAAAACAACCAGTCCCAGACAGGCCTCCTTTGATTAAAGGACTGGTCTTATCATGTTTATTGACGATAGTCAAACAAAGTATCAGGACGCGTACGTATGACGGTCAGAAATTCGGACTAACAATGGACTAGTCAATTTTCGGACAAAGACTAGACAGGCCGGCCCGACATGTCTAGAAACAAGACCAGTGATTCAACCCGTCTATTACACACTTAGGGAAACTATGTTTCGACAAAAACCATACCTGTACTCCCATCTCAGCTGCTTTTTTTGTAAAATTTCACCTGTGGTCCCCGGGGTTCTGTTTTTGTCGAAACATAGTTTTTACTGGAACATATCTCGTCCGACTCAGTTTTTCTTGCTCATTCCGAATATGACGCTCATT
>OENT01001640.1:0-30583 GCA_900239685.1 Rotaria macrura
AAAATAGGGCCGTATACGGCCGTATTTTCATAGTATCCGATCCTTTATTACTGTGCCCAGAAAAAGTGCCGTATACGGAGCCTTATACTGTGAAAATACGGCCGTATACGGTCCTATTTTAATGATGTTACGGTCCATATAACTGCGTCCACTCAACGGTCCGTATCGTTCGACCTGGGAAGGTATGATTGTCTCTACAGATGGAACTAACCTAAGAAACAAAACCCAAAACCAAAGCCCAACCCAGACACCCACCCAAACACTACCCTAGACCAACGCCCATACCCGAATCCTGACCGACACCAAAACCCACTCTTGGAAGGTAACACCAACATCTACCCCCACAACCACACACAAGACGAACCCACACCCACACCCACACCCATGAAAAAGATTTCGAGATGTTTGGTAAGTCTTTTTGATGGTTCAGAATCAATGTACGAAACCTTTTAAAGGGTTCCGAATTTTGGAACGAAATCCTTTTTTTCAGTTTAAAAACTGTAATCGATATGGGGATGTGAAAAAATATGTAAATAAGTTCATGGACACTTCTCGCAGATCAATAAAAGGATTCATAACATATATCGAGTTCTTCAATACTTAAATTCTTCAATATTTGAATGGAAAAAACCCAAATCAAACGATCAAATGAATGTTTCACATGAGCTGATGGAAGTAAAGAAGTGAAATTCAATATGGTTATATAAAAGACAATTCTTTTGTTACTTTTTGCTTTGAAACCTCAGCTTTTAAAATTTACTTCACACTTTGAAAGAACGAAGTTGGTTGCATTGACAGATTACTACTGTAAGTGCTTGACAATACTACAAGAAGACACCAACGGGATAGTGTTTTTCGATGTTTTTCTTCATCGCTGCCCTAAATCCAATGTCGAAGAATCATATGAATATACCTACCTTATCTATGTATTCTCAAACTTATCAAAAAAGACGGCTTATATTTGGTTAGCTTGAGAGTCATATGATATTTTCCATGAAGCGATTTTCATATAACTGTACGGATGGCATAAAAATGATTGTAAGATAGAAAATCCACTGTAAAAATCGATTGAATCTGTCATCCAAGAGTTTTTTCCACCATTCGTCAATTAGGAATCAGTAAAAACCTGAGGGAGTTTTGCATTTTTTGTCACATCTCATGTTTATTTACAGCCTTTTCTTGAAAAAGTAACATTTGCAAGTTAGAAAAGGCTTCTACTTTGCATATCCTTTTATTATAGCCCGAGTTTATTTCGCTCTCACCAATAGAACAATTCATACATCTATCTTTATTTTATAAATATAAAGATCATATTTATCTTTATTTTTTAATTATAGCGAGTTTATTTATTTTCATTTACCAAATATAACGGTTACATTTATATTTATAAAAGAAAGTTAAGATAAAATTACACCCCTATTTGTGATTTCCAGCTGTGGTTGTTGTATTGAGATTCGCTTCTTTCTGTGCTGGTAGAATTCTGCAATCGTATTCATAGCTGGAGGTGAAGTGCTGTATGTTTCTCCTTTTATTGACAAGTTTTCAAAGTTCTGAATCGTGCTTTGTAGGAATTCTGGAGGCCCTCACCCACACCTACACTCGTGGTCACACGGAAGCCCTGACGCACATCCATAGCAAAACACGCACTCGCGCACGGAATTCTGGTAGTACCTAGAGCCACACCAGCAAACATGCACACACACACCAGCAGACAAGCCCATCATGATTGTTAAGTGTTCACAATTCTCAATTAGTGAGCTGACCCAGGCCTCAACTTCGATCGATTATTTGTAAAATACGATTTCGCTGTCAAAAATTTCTTTTTCAGTGACTGGCATTCAGTTGTTATGGCCGAAGCGGTGAGACAATCAGCCAGGAATGAAAGGCGAATGAGACGGTTTCGATTGGATGGTCCTCAAGCCGAATCGTCAACCCAAATAAGTCATCCTCCAATATCAGAAACAAGAGAAGTAAAGTATTACTTTTATTTTACTACAACAGAAGTTTTTTTGAGAACATTTATTCCACGAAGCTTGATAAAGGAGGCTGTGAGCATAGCGTACTCTCCCTATGGTATCTATTTCCTAACCAGAATTTAAAACAAGTGAAACAGTATACATCAGGTAAGTTATTCGGCAAATGGCCCTACGTTCATGCAGCAACAGCTGTTGCAACGTACATACCTCTAGATACCCTCAATTGTTATTGCATTTTGAAAATTTATTGTGAGCAAATTTTTATACTTGCTGTTGCTATTTTATGATTTCAATAGAGTAATCAGGGTTGTAAATACCCTGACATTTTTTCAGTTGTTGCATGATGACTCTTAGAGGAAACGCGAATTTTCCATAAAAATAGATTTTCACTACTAAAATGTGCCTTTTCGAAAATTTGTGTATCATTTGAGGATTTCACCCATTATAATTTTAAAGTGTGACTATAGAAAGATGCGCTATCAAATTTTGCAGATACTGAGCGAATTCCAATTTTAATTTTCAAAAGACCTCCTTTCGAAAACACGGATCTTTCTGTGACAGTTGCAAATGCAAAGCAATCCGAACTTATATATATATTTATTAATATGTTTTTATTTGCAAGGCCGAGAAAATAAAAGTGCCACACTTTACTATACTTCCGGCCTATGCCAGAACTATCCTTCAGGGCGTTTTAGCTATTTCCAGTCTACTACTAACCTGTCTTATGGTATATTGGTTTTTGACTGAAGTACAGTCCATGTAAGTCTCTCTGACAATAAAGCCAAAATAATTCATCATACTTCAGAAATGAATTAAAAGGAAGTGTTTGGGTTTTATTGTCAGAGAGATTTGTACGGACCATAGTTCTGCTAATATATCGTAACAAATGTTGATAATCGACTGGAAATAGCTAAAAAATTCTGAAGGATATAGTTATGACAGACGTCTGAAGTACAGAAAGTATGCTGAAGTACAGCATTTTCGTGTTTGCTACTTGGATATTTGGAATCAGAATAAAACTATGATTCGAATGGCATACATTTCTATGAAACTTAAAGGACGCTGGGCGATTCGTACACAAAAAGGCCATAAGTAAAATTCACTTCAAATTGTATTCTAGAATTCGATTTCATAGTCCTCTGTACAAGAACGAAGGACCCAGAACTCTTTCAAATCATCTTTTCAATGACTTCTACACCCGTGACATTAGTACTTTTCATTCCACAAGGCCGTTCACTACTTCACGACTAAAGTGCGATACAGGAATATAATATTTTCAGAGCACATAGAGCTTTTCGAGGCCTGTAAAATAAACATAAGAAATGAAGGAAAATTTTTCTTCTCGGAATTTTGACCGACCATACTGTAAGAATTCTATGAAACTCCATATAATAGACAGTAATGTATCCTGAGTATTTCAACTTTGATTGCCCGAACGGACATCATTTTCCGAGTATAGATATAGCCTACTGAAGTATAGAAAGTGGGTGTTAAGGAGGATTGAAACAGCTAACTGCTGTAGAAAGGATTCGAATATAAGAACAATGGTACCGGCGCAAGACGGATTTTGGGGATCTCGCTTACGAACAGTCTATCGAAGTGAATTTTCTGGAGGATGATATTGGCTTGAACTGGTGAGTTTCTATCGCAAAAAGGTTCACGATTAGAGTTCGAAAAACAAAACGCTGTTGCCAGAGCTTCAACAAGGATTCTTCATTTAATGGCATTAGTATTACACTTATTCGAATTAAATATTAATGTATTTATATTTTGATCGACAAATTTCAAATTTCATTTTAAAATATGACTGCTTTCCGGACATGTCATATTTTGAAGTTTTGCTGTTGTAATAAAAGTTTTAAATAATGAAAATGATTATAACTCCTTAATGGAGTCATATTTTAAGACGAAATTTGAAAACTTTCGATAAAAATCCTAGTAGATCAATATTAAATTTCAAAACTTGTAATACCAATAGTATCAAAAAAGAAATACTTGATGGAGCTCAGAGCAGCAGCATTTTCTGATAGAAATTCTTCAATTCAGTTCAATATCATCCTCCATGATGTTCAGTTCTATAGCCTGTTTGTATGCGAAAATCTAGGATCATGAAAATCCTTCTTCTACAGGTACCAGTAATCTTATATTCGAACCGTTTCTACGGCAGTTAGTTATCTCAATCCTTCTTAACATCCCTTCTACAGTTTTTTAGGCTACACCTATGCTCGAAAAATGATGTCCGTTCGGTCAATCATAGTCGAAATGCCTAAAATACATTGTATCTATCAAATGGATTTTCATTGAATTCTTACAGTATGGCCGGTCAAAATCCGGAGCACAAAATATTTCCCTTCATATCTTACGACAATTTATAGGTCTCGGAAAGCTCTATGTCCCCTGAAAGTATTATCTTCGTGTACAGTAATTTAGTCGTGAAGCTGCGAACTTAATTGTCGAATGCATAATGCTAATGACACGGTTGAAGAACCCGCGAAAATGTTCAAAGAGATTGTCTGAAAGAGTTCAGAATACTTTATTCTTGTAGAAACCTATATGAAATCCATTATTAGAACGTGTTTGGAAGAGATTTTAATGAGGGTCGTTGTGTATACAAAGAGTCCCAGTTCTTTTGTTAGATCAATTTGTATTTTCCAGGAATCAAGGAAGAGGAGACATTTTCTACCAAAAAATGGACGTAGAACATCATTTATAGAAGTATGATGTTTTTCATTGCTACTTTTTAATGATTTTACAGCTCTTACTATAACATTCGGTGGTAAAATTAAATCTTTTCACACTTTTTTAACGAATTCGTTTTCGTTTCTTTGAAGAATGAGAAAGAATTTGTTTAATAAATGACCGTCAGCTGATGTAGCCGGCTCTTTGGTATACGAGTGGGTTAAGATGTTTCTTTTTTAAAACCCACTTCTGTCGTTTTTCCACTAGTAAAGGAAAGAATCCTTGCCAACACATACTCTATTTGAAATGAGCAATGATCACTGTTTAATATTTGATAAAAAGCATACTTTGGTATGGCAATTCTTTTACATTTGATCCAACTTTTAGCATCTAAAATACATATATATATATATAGATAGATTACATTAGAACATAGGAATTTATAGCTGAAGGTTTAATTATCATTTAAATTACAGAATTTTCCGTTCGATTTAGTTCGAGTAATAATTTTATTATATGTTCTTGATGCTGTATTCTGTTTTCTTCTTTAAAACTACTGATAAAAAATTTGCTTGCCTTAAATACATTAGAATTCAGCTCTCTTGTTTTTAAAATTTCATAAAGTTCACGGTCATCATCATGAACGGTTTCTTTTTCAATTGTTCTTTTCAGATACAATTCTTCAACATAAATTGTTGTAATTTTTCTAGTCTTACTTCTTTGCTTTCGATATATTCCATAAACTTTCTAATATATTTCATGAATTAGATATTTTTTAATTCGATGGGCAATAGTTGCAAATTTGGCATTCGGAGATCGGTCATCCCATTCAATTATATTTTCGTTTTCTTCGAGTGTAAACTAATTTTGCACACCGGAGTTTTCCTTCTCATTGTTGAATTGTCGGTATCGTCATCCCTCTCTTTTGTATTAACGATTTTATCATATTCATCGCAAAATCGAGATTATCATAAGTATAGCATTCATTAAAGTAGCTATGTTTAAATAAATTCAAGACTTCAAATAATCTTTCTGCAGTAAAAATTTCATCATCAATTGTTGTACAATTTTCAGATCCTTATTCAGTTTGAGCCAAACTGAGAAGATGTTTAGCGATACTCCATAAGTTTATGATCTAATCTGATGAAATCAGACTTTTCACACGGTAGTAGCGCACAGAGAACAAAAAAATAGCTATTTGGTAGTATATTTCTTTGTGATTCCTTAACACTAATTGCAAAGAAATGATCAATCAGACCACTAAATATTGCACCAATGCACTTTAATTTAAAATTATCTATAAACATATATCTTATTTTTCATTGCGTTACCACTTAACTTCCACAGGACATCAAAACTAATGTGATCATAATATTATTGATAAATTTTAGAAAGATTCTTGTAGTCTCCTATTGAAATTCTCAGTTATTTGAGTACGGAAGGAATGTAAATAATCCTAATGTTTTTTATATACTCAAATTGTTAATATACCTCAAAGTATCAAATATCTTCCCCTAGACTAACCAATCATTGTTAATATTTCAATCCTGTTAGTTTTTGGTGATGAAAGCTTTCATTTAACATAAATCTGAGCCATTTTCTTGAGGAACAGGACAAACACCTCCATTGTAAGATCTCGATTCCATGGTGCTTCTCAAGTTTCACATAGAAAGTTCTATCGCTGTATTAGAAATAATTATTGAACCAACGGCATCAAGCTATATCCAAGACAATTAGCAACTTACGTGTTTATTAGCAGCTTCCAAAGGCAGGAAACCCTTAATTGAATCCTTAAAGCTGCTCATAAAATAGAATTTGCTGAGGTCTGGCTGGAAAAAGATGCCTCATTGTTTGAAAGTTAACTTCTCCAAATCTCAACACATTTTCTAAACTATGTAAAAGAATCGTGGAGTTTTTAGTTGAGTTTTGGAGGGTTGCTTAACATTTAAGATATGTAGCGGATAGGACTCATTGAGTTATACTTGGAAAATTGTGTCCAAAAATTGGAAATCTTTTTGGTCCAGAGTGGAACAGGTCATAGCTAAAATCTGGATTTCCAATGATTTTTGCCAATTTTAAAGGTGATCAAATCGGTATGGTTGGTGATTATCATGTCTATTCTGCAAAGCGCATTGAGATCCACTAGGAAAGTTCTATTAATACATTGAAAATTTCTTGACGAATGGCATCAGAAAAACGCTCCAATCCTAGTCCGAATATATCCAACGTATTTGTATGCTTACTAGTCGCAGATTATTCTTAGAGGATTCTAATAGGATAGAGAACGTTTAAATTTATTCACACTACTGTAAAAGATTGTTTAAGATCATTTGGAACTTTCCAAGGCAATGTTTCATTAATATTTGTTTCATCAGTAGACACTTAAAATATTCAACAAACGGCTCTAAATTGAATGTTTATTTTAGAGTCACCATGTAACCGAAGCAATAACAATGAACTCAACTTTGACACGTGCCACAACCCTAAACCCAAGAAATTCAGTATGTTCCTTTTCCAAAATTAATCATCACATTAGTTTTATTAAAAGATAGATCACGATTATCAAAGATTTTCGTATGTAATCAATTAAGTCTTTTAGCATCATTCCTAAACATTAGCCATATAGATATAGTCGATGCGAGATTTCCAAAATATTTGTGCCGACAGAAGACGTTTTTTTCTTCGATTATGTTATTCTAAGGATACTAATAGTCGGTGAACTTCAGGACTGAGAATGGCTATTTGACAAGTTTTTGTAATTCGCATATATTTGCGGAAACAAAATGTGAGTGTAAGTTTTTAAGTGAAATCTTCACTTCTTCCCAGTCAGTTATGACAAATATGGCAGCTGAAACCAATTATTACATTGAATTTAACTCTAATAACTCATTTAAAGTTTGAACTATAGCTATACAGCAGCAGATACCGATCAAAATTTCGAACTTTTGACTTATTTCGGACGTTGAATTAGGTAGTTACTAGTCAAAGATTTACTTCTTCAAACAGATATGAATTCCCTGGCCGATAATTTGGATTTGATTGATTTAAAATGAAACCGTAGAAGTCTTAGCTTTAAAACTATGGATGTGAATTATGACAGTCAATAGAGAGATTCTATTTATTCTTTTCTGTATAAAGAATGGATATGATTAATACAAGTTTTTACAAGTAGGTCAATGAAAAAATTCAAGAAGGCCGTGCTAGAGCTGCTAAAGGTGCATATGAAGCAGCTATTGAAATCTTTAAAGCGGTGCAACCAGCCAACTTTGATTCACTTTATTATCAAGGATGTGCTCGCCTTGAACTAGGTCAAAGAAAGGAAATATTTCATGCAATTAAAGATTTCAACCAAGCATTAGAATTGACAACTCCGCAAGATACACACGAACTTCAAATTTTTTACAAACGTGCTTTTGCATGTGCATTGATCGGTCAATACGCAGAAGCTATTATTGACTATACGATGTACATACGAGTAGATACATCGAATACACATAAAGGATATTTAAGTTGAGGTCTTGTTTACAGCGAAATAAAACAATACGAAAATGCACTGAACGATATACAAGAAGCAAATAAATCATGTCAGAAACCTTCATACTACTATAGATATTGTTTGGCAAAAGCTAAAACTTTTCTCGGACAATACGATAATGCAGTAACAGATTTCAAAGATCTAATCAAGATATGTCTTGAGGAATGCCGCACATCTTCGATAGAATTTTACACTCACTATTATTGTGGACTTGCTTCATACGAAATTAATGATTATTCTACTGCCCAAGAGCAATTTAAACAAGCACTCAACTGTCATCCAAATAGAGAAGAAGAAGTCGATGCAAAATATTATAGGGGCTTAACTCTACATGCACATGGAAATGTTAAAGCTGCAATAGAAAATCTTGAAGATGTACTGAAGTTAAATAAAAGCTATATACCAGCTCTCCTGCTACTTGGAATAACTGAAAATGAAAATAATAACCTGCAATCAAAAGCCTTGAAGCATTTAGATGAAGCTCATAGTCTGGCACCTCATAGAACGGATGTATTGTACATGCGGAGCGAAATTCATCGTGAAATGGGACAAATAGGAGCATCCATACGCGACCAACGATTAGCACTGCAGTTAGATCAAAGAGAAGCTGATTCAATGACCATGCGACATGACTGCGAGGTATGGAACGTACTCAATTTTTCGAATTCTTGTAAGACACACTGAGCAGCCGAATAAATAACTAAAAACAAGAGCAGTTAATTAGTTTGAATCTCAAGTACATCGCATTGAGCTCTACTAAAATGACGCTTTCGCAATAAACTTCAATTTTACAAGGATCTTGAAAATATTATAATTGATTCTTCTTGAATTTAGATAAGATAAGATTCCGTCGATCACATCCAAAGCCTTCTACCTTTTCGACATATGTTTATATAAAGCAGATCAAGGCCATTGAGCCGATATGAATATCTTTAAAAACGACATTCATAGTCTCTGCGCCATGAGAACTAAAATCTTCTACAATCAACGCAATTGCATACAAATGCACTATAGAATTTTAATCGAAAGTTTCTCTGACATTCATAACGTTTAGTATTGAACTAAGAAAAATATTCATAATAAATTTCGCTTTTGTAAGTCGTAAATTGATCCAAATAGTCAAAAAGAAATAATCAAGATAACTTAGTCGTTGATCCACGGTGAATAATAAAACATGATTACGTTAATCATAGTCATCACAAAATTGAAGAATCATTTATTCTCTCAACAAGTTCAAGCCTTTTTTTGTAACCGAACACTTACAAAATCTGTTAATGATAAATAAATTCTACTGAATAGTTGAAGATTATTGTAACGCATGAATCTGTAATTGTAGTTGTTGTCGCAACGCTTATCAATGCAGTGTGGAGGGAATATCCCTCCTGAAATAAATCTCATTCTCGACGTATTACAAGGGAAAATACACAATTTATCGCACGAATCCCATACACAGCCATTACCTAATATGGAGTATCATAAAATGATTGCATTATACGAGAAAAGCATGGGCGACAAAGAAAAACCAAATACTTATTCTGCGTTCTACTTTGCTTTACTTTCTAACATGCATCAAAATCAAAACCATCCTGCGGCTACGATGATCGCTCTCGATGGATTGAATCACTATTTAGAAAACAATCCGGAAGATGCGATACTATGGAAAACGGTGCTAGCTGAAATAAAAAGTTTAAAAAAAGAGAATCTTTCAACAGAGAAATGTTTACAATCAATATTAGAAAAATCAAATGATCTGCAGAATTCTCAATCGAATTTTACAATGATGATCGCTGCAACTTTTATGGATTTTCAAGAAAAATTAGAAGCTTTAGAAAAAAGTCGTGATAATGTCAAAAATGATCGAGAAAATTTAGAAAAGAAGTCTACAAATTGCCGGAAATTTTACGATGAAATGCGCGTGTCTCTATCCCATAAATTTGCTGCGATGGCCGTGGCAAGCGGAGATGATCACAACGAACCAATAGTAAAACATGACCGAACAGGAACGGAATCTTTGTAGGTCTTTTTCTTTTACCATATTATTTATTTCAAGAAAAAAAAATACATTACAATCGTAGTTTAGGAGTAGATACTGAATTATATTTTCATTTTGATAGTTTCTATTCAATCGAATCTCCATCTCTCTTGATTTTATTTCATGAAATATATTACAACATCGATCTATTCTGGAAAATATTTCAATTTAAACTAAAGAAAGATATGTGAGATTCACTTCTCTTTTCCAATTTCAGACATATCATATACGGATTATTTTCAATCAAAAAAAAACTTGAAAAAAAAACCTTATTTGATATTTGCCAAGAGTTCAATGCAAAGGGATCGTTGTAAATCTCGAATGAATATTATCCAAGTGTGTAGAATACACTCTTGTAAGTTGCTTTTTTTTAGAATTGCTGATGGTCTTTCTCTCGTGGGAAGTGTCATAGGTGCTTCAATGCCGATGGGAGGTAACTTGTTAAGTAAGGCAGCTAGTTTAGTTACTTTTGGACTTAAACGTCATGAATACAGTAAATATCAGGAGAGAATGTCATTTGTAACAAGTGTTGGAACCATCATAGAATTGACCGATGTAGCACGTCAAGTGGCTTTTAACTTAGCTACTCGTTATGAAAATCAATTAAAAATATTGCAAATGGAACAGAACGAAGTTCCTGATACTCTTTGCTGTTGCTGTGTTCCATGTCAATCTAATAGCCAAAATGATTCTTCAAACAAGAAACCTCAAAAACATGATAACGGTGTAGCACGAATTGTTGCCAGTTTCGGTGTCTCCGCTGCAGTGGAAACCATTATTCATGAAGATAATAAAAAATTAGCGAATGCTAAGAATCAAGGGTCTGAATATTTGGCTAATGTTATTACTGAAATTATCTGCAGTGCAACACCAACTCTTAAAGGAAAAGCATGCAAAATAATCGACTATAAAAAGTCTACAATCTTACCATTGGAACAAATAGGAGATTCAAACGATGAAAACAAACCGATTAGATGGTGTCTGCATGACTTTTATCGAAAGCCTGGTATTCGGTTTACAAATGCTGATGAAACCACAAACAAAACGTTGTCATGGATGGAACCAGATCTCTATGGTTATCGCGAAGGAACACGGGAAGAATATGAGAGTTTATGCGAATTTGATAAAATAGAACACTATGAATCGACTGAATGTTGTTGTTGTGCCTACTGCTGCTAATATAATATCTCACTGAAACAAAATAATTTCATTCTAGATAGATCTATCTTTCGAGGTATATTGAGTATTCGAAATTAACCTAAGTATTATAGAAGATTAAATTATTACTTATTCCACAATCGCCTGTAATAATGAAGTTTCCATTCGATCATTATTTTTTTGAACTCAGCTTACAGTGAGTTTACTGGAAGTTTCATGTATGATGAAATGCCAGTTTTCTTTTCTCTTTCTGAAAACAGAAAGAGTCTGTTTTAGATGTCAGATAAACATCAAAATCGGAAAAACTGGCTTCTACGTCGACGACGAGCGCAGTCAGTGTAAGCTTCTTTCGTTTTTAATTGATTTTTTTCTCCTCAAGAATATCAATTTAAATAATAGAAGTCGATCGGCTCAATCTGATATTACACACAATCAATATGGATATACTGAACTTCTTGAAAAACGATTACGTAAAGTTGAAATAGTAAATTCGTCGATATTTGTTTTTCATTATCCGAAATTTATTTTCTATACCTGAGAAAAGATTGAACGAGAAGATCATCGTCGTATCGTAGCCATGCAAAAGCGACATATTAATAATCGTCAACATGCCATACCATTTCGACAACAATTCATTGAACAGCTGATTGAAAGGTCTCGTGTAATTTTGCTTGATTTCTTAATTTCATGATAATAATAATAATAAATCGTTTGTAGTTTTCATGAAATCGATCGAAAAATCGAAGCTGATTTTAAAAAGAATGCAGATAAACAAGATAAAAGAACAGCATGTTTACTTCGAGATTTGGAAGTATGTGTTCAAAATTGAAGCTGCTTTGAAATATCATTGAACAATATTCTATTAAGATCGTGCACGAAAGAAAAATACGCGAGTTAAAATTGTACAACAATCGATCATTAGTTCAAGTATGAATGTTCTCGGGCAGGATTTATAGAGATTTACTACATTTGTATTTATTTTTCTATAGAAACTCACCGAAGATTATTTGAAGAATTCAGTTTTCGAGTAAGTTAAATTAATAATGGAGTATTGGCAATCGTATTTCTACGATACACTAAAAAAATATCATCATGGATAAAATTTTAAACACTTGATGTTTGTCTTTATTGAAATTGACATGTCTTTAAAAAGTTTCTTTTCGATATCTGTCTCATAAAAGATTTAAATGATAAAATAAAAGTTTGAAATTGTTTCTAATTGAGATGCTCAACAAGGGCAGTTATTTATATGAGTCATTCGAAGATTTGTTATAGAAATCCAAACATCGCTGCAATCAGTCTTCCTTTTGTATTTTTACTGCTGTGCACGCTAACATTGTGGTACCACCTTTTCGTTTTGAGTCGTCTATTGAACAATACAATGTTAATTTAAATTTTAGTATATACTTAAATTACAGAGAGCTAGCACTAAATTTATACATCTGTTCTATTCGAAAAATTCTCGAATACAAACTACTGTGAGAAATACAAATTGTAGTAGTAAGGAAAAAATGACATAAAAAACTACGAATTGATGTTTTTCTTATAGGATACTTTTTCTTTCTCTGTTCATTTATACTAAAAAACGCATCTTCGATTTTATTGAGAAATGAACATGTTATAACTAAAATTATAAACACTGAAATTTCCATGCATATCTTCAACACAATTTTGTTTTACGAATATCTCTGCACAGGTAAATAGTAAAACCTTGGTTGTTTCTTCAAAAGATGTGTTGTTGAAAGTTCTACAAAAGTTGCATAAATACAGTCCTATTGTAACCAAAATAGTCTTTCAGACATGCTTATGTTCAATTAGTAGTTTTTGAGACTGGAATTTGTTTTTCTCATGTATAAATTTAGTAATCGCTCTCTGTTATCCAAGCATATACTTAAATTTAAACTAACGTTGTATTATTTCAATAAGTGACTCAAAACAAAAAGTGGTGTTACACTTTCGACGCGCACAGTAGATCAGTTCTCAAGGGAAAAATACTAAAACATAATTAAATGTTTTTCCTTCTATTTCAAAAGTTTTATTATTGAATTTAGTCGAAATTGAACAAGCAACATTAGTACTTTCTACATCAAGTGACATTGAAAAATTGTCAATTAATCCATTTCTTGCATCTCTGAATGTATGAAAAGCGTTCCATTTTTCTAACAATGAAATATTAGTAGATTCATGTTGAAGATTAAGTGAAAATGACTTCTTGAATATTAGAATTCAATCGTACCTTTTAAATATCATCAATAGAAAAAGACACGACATTCCATGAAATTAGACTGTAGCATGGTCGATTGGATTTCACTCATCTTGTTCATCACTTTCGAACATGATCAAAACGAATTCAGATCGATAAAGATTATTAAAAAATTCTTCATTTTCTGTTTTAGAGCTCAACTGGTTCGCATTCATCAATTGGAAGAAGATCTTCGTCAACTTAAAATCGAACATACCAAATTAGTTAGACGCGTTAAACGAGACGGAACTCGATGTAAGAAAAACAAAACGGAGCATGAGAGTAAAATCAATCGCATTGAACAAAACTATAAAGCTTACCAAAGAGAAATTGAAAAATATCGTGAAACATTAAAGAATACGATCGATGATCAGAGAGAACAATTACGAACATTAAGTAAAAACCAAGACATTCTTGATAGGCAACAAGAAAAACATGGAATTTCAATTAATAATCTTTCTCTTCAACGAGATACACTTGAACAATTATCTCGATATATCCAACAAATTATAAATTCACGTCAATCAGATTTGGAAAAGTTGAATAAATTTTCAGAAAAACTCGACAATGTTAAAAATTCATTAAAAGAAGTTCGCAAAGGAGTTGATGTACTCAATCGTATACCTTCTCTTGAAGCAGATATTTTGGAAATTCGAGCTTTAATAAATGGTCAAACTACAATTCAAGAAATAGAAGAACGTATTAATCTAATGCATACTGTTGTCACTCGTCATGATGATGAATTAAAACAATGTAATTTAAGATTTGATACTTTCAGTTCACTCGTCAAAGAATTACAACAAAGAATTGATGATATGAAAAACATTGATATTAAACACATTCGAGTTCATTTTAGATCTATTGAGAAAGATTTGGCTAAGAAAACATGTGATATTAAGGATGCGACTACTAAAGCAAGAAAAGCTATCGATAAAATTACTAAACTTAGTGAATCTATTATGAATATCAATATAACACTGTCTTCTTTGGAGAATAGAATGCTTGAACTCGACAATATCAAACTTCGACTAGGTAAACTTGAATTAAAATCCAAAGACAAGCCTACTGATTCAATGTCGAAAGAACCAGATGAAATTCGAGATCAACTCATCACTTTAGAGGAATTGAAACAACAAATAGAACTACTTAAGACGGATTTGAATACTCTTGGTGGCATTATACAATCGATCAGGGAAACTTATCCTGATCCTGATGTTCAACAGCAAGCTCTTAAAGACTATATGAATCAAGTTGCAAGAGAAATAGTAGAATCTGTGCAAACTCTTATGCAACAACTTCATGGTGACATCAACGAAGCTAAAATATTTATTAACGATTTGAAAGAAAAGTTAGAGACACTGTTAAGCAGTCAACAAGAGAAACCATCAGGATCAACTCCAGCTATCATATTACCAAAAATTTCATTAGCTACAAAGATACGTTACATAGAACCATTAAAATCGATTGATTTACTTCAAGGAATTTGGACAGACTCGTCCCATACTGGTTAAATAAAAACACCATTTAAATTATTAGACAAACAAAATCACAAATTCCCCTTTTAAAAAGAAACGTTTAGAACTCGTATGATCCATCGCAATCTTCATTAAAGGCTGACCGATATCTTTTCTATATGGAACAGGATATAACATATCGTAAATATTATACTATTGCAGAAGCTATAATTTGAAAGAAACGTTACCCCATATAGGGCAGAGCATTGGAACTCCCATTAAACAGGGGTTATGGTAACAGGATTTTATTACATCGATTGCAAGACACCGGCAGGTGCTTTTGTTAGAGGGTTACCGAACATATTTGTTTCAGGCGGAAAAATAAGGCATGGATGTGGGTGTGGGCTAGGGATACGACGGTTTGGAAAAAGTTCCGAACTGATGAACCGTTCAACAAAGAGAATTGAACTGAGCTGAACTGAATTTTTCAGCTCCACTCAGAGAACTGAACGGGTCCGACTCTAGAGGTGTCCATGGGCTATTCAATGCGGGTACCCATAAATCGTGATGGCTTAATCTATATGTTACCTAAACTGTAATGCTAGTATCTAGAAACCGTAATCCACCTCTGCCTGTCTGTTTTTGTGTAACACTTCCTACCAGTAAATGTTTCCATGGTACAAATGACTATTCCAGTGGCACAAATGGCCACTGCAATGGGACGAATGGTCATATTTATGTCACAAATGACGACTTATATGACCCATATTGTAGGCAAATTCACTGAATAGTCACGTGGAGTAGCCACTTCTAATTGCAGACCAATCGAAAAGGGCAGACGATGTCCCTAAGAGTAACTATAATCTGTCCATCGCCAAATTTCAGAACCGCGTGATCCAGTAGTTCGATGTGAGAGGGAACCTTTTGCCAATCTGAAAGATATTTAGGCCACGGTGATGAGATTTTTCAAAAGTGTAGCCTGTTAGTTAGGAAACTGTGAGCTAGCCCCCTTCTTGCTTTTAATCGAAATCGTGCTTCGATAACTGCTTCGCATTTGTCTTTTGCTTTAACTTTGGATTCGTTTCTTTCGTCATTGTTCTTGGAAATTTTTATTTTCGTCTGATTGGTACGGTACTTTCACTTAATCGCTTTCTGCCATCCTCGTCTCTCCTGAACGTATTCGGCCATCTTTTTGGAAATTTCAGGATCTGTGGTAGAAACAGTCGACTTTTTCCTGTGCGCATATATTTCCATGTGTGAGTCTGCAAGTCTAAGATCCAATGAATCGATTTTGTATTCAAGTTGCTTGTTATTTTAGAAGTCTGTATGGTGGAGTTTCTATTTAAAAGGTTGTTTGCATTTGATCGTGGTGACTCATCGATCTTTGACGTCACTTTTAAGTGGTGAATATGGTGGCGAGACGAGCAAAAGGAAAAAAGAACGGTAAATTAAGGTGAACTATAGTAGTATGGATGTGAAAGTGTCTCAGAGATGTAAAAAACAACTTGATAGTGTTTGTGTTCCACATGTCACATGTGTAAAATGCCTCTTTCCGTTTTTTTCTCAACAAAAGCAAGTAGCACGGTAAATCAATGAGTGTGAGAATTCAGCGATTTTCATTTGAAAAATCGGTCCTGTCACTATCAAATACAGACACCTTTAGTGAAGCGAAGTGGACCAAAACAATCAATTTTCTTGATAAATGGAATTTTAGTCGATGGGAAGCTGAGCATTGGTTGTTTTGTGTGGATCAAAAAGTGGAAAAAGCAGCTGAAGGTATTCGTATCGAAGGTGAGAAGTTAGGCGACGAGATGTGCATGTATCAGGCAAATGAGATGGCTGGTCTTCTAATATCAATGGCCAATCATGAATTCGTAGCAATTCAAAAATATTGTTTCTATTTATACACAAGAGAAACCTTTTTATATAAATTAATTAACCAAGTCTTGAGAAATCGTGATATGACCAAAGTCGACACTCTTGGACCATTTTGTTCAATTTTGAATCGTAGTTTCGATTTATTACATGAATATCGATATACGGGTGTCGTTTATCGTGGTCTTCTACTCAATTCCGAACAAATACAACTTTATCAACAGGCACGCGGCATTTTTCAACAATGGGATAGTTTTGTATCAACAACAAAAAATCGAAGTTTGGCAAATATTTACGGCAATACATTGTTCATTATAACAATAGATGGTCTATATGTAAACGGTCTAGACATTTCTTCATTTTCAAATTTTCCTGAAGAAGAAGAAGTTCTTATACATCCAGGGCGAACATTTTCAATCGATGAAGTAGACCTTAATGAAGAAGACAACAAATATCATATTCAACTATCAATGTGTTATTGATAGTATCGATCTATGATTTAACGAATCCGAACTGCGATTATTACCCGTATTTAAAAAAGTTAAACATTTAATTTTGTTCATTTTAATTCGAATGCATTTGATTAGCAGTCGTAACAAGGAAGAAAAAACAAATTCAACTGCCAATTGTCTTGATCAACAACACTCTGTTTTTTCTGTTCTGTTTCTACGAGGAAAATAAGCCGTTTTAGTCATCGATCAAACAGAACGAGCAGGCTGAAGATGGGTTGATGTTTTTTTCCATACAAGGGAATAGCCATCATTCTATGTTATATCATTGAAAAAAATAAAATTGTATCAAATAAGAGAAGAGAAACACCGCATGGCATTGCTCATTGAATATTTCCCTCGTTATATTAGATATTAATTGATTCTCACTCTCCATGCTCGGTGGAAGTTCTGTCAATGAATGATCCCTATTCCTTCAATAACATTAAATGGAATCTATGATAACTTGAATCATAATCTACTATTTAGATGTCGATTGTAGTAATCTGATGCACTAATCAGTGTTATTTGTACCTACCACAAATTAAGAAACGGAGATTCAATACAAGGTATACATTCACAGGCACGGCTAGCTTTGGCAAGTGCAATGAATTCCAAAGGATGGTATTTCGAATAATACCTAAATCTATTATTTTTCTTCACAGTTTCAAATAAAATAAGAACTTACATTCAATGGTGAATTACTATTGTTATTCGACCAATAGAATTATACATAACCCAATTCTTTAGCAAATATTCGTTCAAATGTGAATACGAATATATTTTTCTATTAGCAAAACAAACTTGTTACTAATCAGCAACGAAACTAACGGGTGGCGCAGAATAAATTATACTGTTTGTATTTTTACCGTTCATCCACGTCTTTAATCTTGATTGGACCGACGTTTTTACAAAGAGATCCTCCACTGACTTATCTACAAAAAATGCATTCAACATTTCATTACGGAATCTAGAGATGCAAAATACCATGAGAAATTGTGAGAAGTGCCAATAATATAGACAAAAATAAATATATTTTCTTAAATGTTTTTTCAAACAAAGCTAGATTTTTTCGAATAATTTCACAAGCACTAAAATATGCTTTGAATATATTTTGTGTATTTTGAAAAACGACCTATCTACACGTATAGAGCGTACATCATTTGAATTTAAAAACCCATCGGAAAGATTATCTTCATGGTAGCCAAGTAAAACAAAGTTTCTTTTAATCGTAGAGATCCGGAAACATCAATTCATGATTGATTTTCGAAGTAAACAGAAAAATCAGCCTGAATGGACTAAGCTTGACCTGGTTGTAGCTGTTTTACCGAAAAGCTTAAATGGTTGATTAAAAGATCTATCATTTCTTGAAAAATCGGTACAAAATAATCAATATTTTGTTGTCCTCAATACTAACTGCAAGTTGTTTTTTAATTGTTGATAGAACATAAAGTTTTCAAGGCCTACACGTTAATAACTTTAACTTTTATCCCTTTCATAAACTGCTATGAAATAATATAAAATAGCCTATTTTTTAACTTATTTTCGTTTATGTTTTACTGCATTTAGGTATTCCTCAAAATTTCTCATGGAATTGTACACTTCCGGACACGGTAATAACTGAAACACACTACACATTTTTTGTAAAGAATGCAGTGCGAATCATTTGGTACTAAAGTCGATCCAGTCAAGATTAATGGAGTGGATAAATCTGAAAAATACAAATAGAATAATTTATTCTGGGGCACGCGCTGGATCCATGATTAGGTTGAATTTTCACTCAACTTTATTCGTTTATGTCTCGCTCGTAGTTTAGAAAATTTGACATTTTGCCTCGTTTCTAGCCAAATATTGACCATATTTTATATGGAGAATAACTTGAATACTCATTGACCCACGCTATTAATTGCTTGTGTAGTGATTTATTCTCAAATGTGAATTCGATAAATGATAGGTTCAGACATCATTGAATTATTCTTTGTGTCCGATTAAAATCCTTGACTGACATTCGTAAATATTTCATGTCTGTTGGAATTATTGATAATAGATAATTGGTGACACGAGTAGCTTCAAGAGAATATAACGGAGTCAAAATAATGAAATATGACATACTATAAATTAGTATGCCATTAAACGTGAAAGCCTCGCCCATGCATTTCAATCGTGTTCAGTACATGAATTACATTTTATTTGGTTTCCGAATAATTTTGAAAAATCGATCAGATTTTAAATATTGTTTGATGTAATAGCAACATGATCTTTTGGAAGATGAATAAGGAGTGTTGACCCTTTATAAAATAATAGTTTGCTATGTAGATTGAATTGAAAATAAATAAATTGTGATGTAAACACAAGGACAATCTTTTTTCTTTCTTCCAATGATAAATGAATGGTTCATTTAGATCTGCACTCGTTGAATACTAGGACAGTGTAATTGATACGTTATCTATTATGAATTCGTTTTTCCTTGGCGAGTTACAAAGATTGAATTCAGTTAAACATGAAGAAGGTTGACTATGAAACCTTACAAACATCTCCCCCCCCCCGCACCCTCCTAGCGACACTAGAAGATCTTGTTTTGGTTCCTCTGAGAAAAAGTATCGTAGCATGAGTTTCTTAACAAATCTTCTCAAACTAGCATAGACAAAAGTTCGCATTGAAAGATTAGTATCAGACGTTTGTTGCAAATTATCGGCAGATTTCAAACACAAGATCCCCCTGAAACAAATACGAAAACAGCTACAAAAACGTTCCGAACGATTCCATTCTAACAGAACCTTCGCTGCCGTCGAAAATTTTCTTTAACTCAAATCAGCTAGATAAAACGCTTCTTAACTTCCTCACTGCCACGAATGACTGATACAATACAAATCATTTCGCAAAGCACAACATTATTAAATCTATAGTACCTTGATGTGGGTATTCGTAACAATGATAAAATGCAAAGCATACTCATTCATTTTTACCATTCACCTGAGAATCGTTATTACAATACTCCTCCAAATCCATGTCTGTCTAGGATATAAAAGACAACTAAATAATTATCCGTCGGTTCATCAAATAGAACCCCTACTACTTTGTCTGTCCATCTTCAATAGACATCTCTGATGGCACTCATAAGCGTAGTTCAGAAGGTGTTACCTTTTTTCAATGCGACATTTAGATCAAACAGAAAACAAGATCTGTTTTATTTCTGGCAGTAGAATACGATTTTTAATATTCATAAACAAAAGACATAATATATTTTACTTTCTCAATTAGAATACTTTGTTGTTTTGATTATGAGGTTGTGCGTCGATGAGTTTGGACTACTTTCTTGTCTTCTCAATACTGACGATCACACCTGAGCTCGCAGAATAATATTTTTAGCGATGTTTAATTTACTATTTTCAGTATCTCACATCTTTCTGTGGTGAATGTACTGATTAAATTTTTGATTCAGTAGTTAATCTCAAATCGGACATCATAGAACAACAGTCGTGATAGAACTATTGACAAATATAAAAATAAATATTGATCGAAGTCATCAAATCGAAAGTTTGACGATTATTGAGTCAATACGTGAAAATCACTCGATAAAACAAGTTTTGCTTGATTGCTGCTATGAAGCGTATTCATAGTGATCTATAAGATAAGAAATGGTTTAGGATTAACTGAATGATTAAAAAATCTAATCCATATTAATAAGGCGAAAGATTCTCATTGTGTTTTTGTCACCCTTGAAATCAAAAGAAAAACATTCATCAAAGTGATTATAGCCCTAGATGCATCCCATAATTCACGAAGTGAGCGTCTAATATTTGCAATATTTCGCTGCAATTTAAAATCTTACTTATGTGAAACCTCACTGAAACGAAATATGTTTCAAATGATTCCTTATCTCAGTTTTTCTGTATTATTCTGATTCCAAAATCTGAATGCGACTCGTACCGATTACTCTAATCGAAAAGATCGGTGCATTATCTTGGTAGTAGTGACTGGCAATGAATCATTATTGAAAAAAAGAAAAGCAATGTCAGAGATTGCGTATGCTTCATTTTTTTGGCACAAAGAGATTATTTTGCGTATCTCAATCTCTGCATCATGTAAGAAACATAGTATTTTTTATTTTCAAAATAGTGAAAATTCGGAAATCTGTTTTCTCGCGCCACTCAATAGGGCATCGAAATTAACAACTCGAGAAATACCACTCTCAAGGAGCTACACAATTGAAAATAATAATGATATTGAACATGTACACAAGCAAGTTCAAGTTGTTAGTATTTCACTTGGTTTTTCTTTGCATCGATGTTTGGAAACAGATTATTTCTAGACAATAGATACCATGTGTCGTAATGTGAATTTAGGAATTAAACTTAGTTCTTGGTTTGAGAGCTCTTCCTTGTTATTTTTATTTCGTAACATTCCAGCAGCAATGCTGTCTTCGTCAGACAGTGAACGACAGGGAGTTAGACGCTAATAGCGCACACATACTTTTTCTTCCTTTCATCTCTCTCTCTCTCTTGTTTGTTTTTCTATTGATTGACGTTTCTTGATAGTGGGATGGCAGAAGCTGACAAACTCATAAATCCTGCCAATATCACTGCATTGCCGTCCCACTCTCAAGAAACTTCAATCAAAGGAAAAACAAACAAGAGAGAGAGAGATGAAAGGAAGAAAAGTATGTGTGCGCTATTAGCGTCTAACTCTCTGTCGTTCACTGTCTGACGAAGACAGCATTGCTGTTGGAATGTTACGAAATAAAAATAACAAGGAAGAGCTCTCAAAACCAAGAATTACTTCAATGACATTCCTCACTCGAAATCAATTAGGAATTTTAAACGTGGAAAAAAGATTGATGATCTAAAAAGAAGATCGAGTAAGTTGATTTCGAAATTTTTAATTCAATGATTCGATAAAAACAACTCTGAATAGTTCAACTCCAGAGCGAAACTGAGCGCATGACCCAAATAAGTCGACAAGTGCATCGAAAATATTGGTACAAAAATGTTAAAGTAAATGGAAACGTGAACGATTTCTTCGTCTGTTGATTAATTTTCTCTTTGTTTAATCAGATGTGGATCATTGTCCTAGGTGTTGCCATGGTCATTATTGGAATAATTATTGGTATGAAGATTAAAAAAGTGCTTTCCAATAGATTGAATATTTTGCTTTTATTTTTCATAGTTTTTGGAATTATAAACAAACATATCGTTTGAATTCGATCTAGCCAATATGAATTCATATTTATTTAGTCAAGAATTTTGCGACTCTTTTTGTTTGTCTTCTCTATACTCATATGAATGATTCTCTAATTTTCAATTAATATTAAAAAGCGTTTTATCTATCAGAACTTGTAACAGATTTGGAACCGATACGTTTCCTCCTTTGCCTCTACCGTTATATATTCGATAATTGTATTTTACTAATACGGATCTTATCATTTAGTTTTATATTGAATCTGCTTCCCAAGTCATACTAAGATTGGTATGTTCTTTGTTCGCGCAAAATGCATCGTATAAAGATTAAGAGATATGAAAAAACGTCTATGGCCCATGGTAACGCTAAAAAATTATTCAACTTCTATAATCATAATACATCGCACCATGAAAGCGAGATGATAAGTATATGATAAGTTTTCACTAAAGTGAACAGTCTGGCGAACACCCCTCCCACAATTACTGCTTTTCATCGGTACAAATTTAATTTTTGACAAAACAGAAATTCAAGCGAA
The DNA here is from genome assembly GCA_900239685.1 of Rotaria macrura. Classification (NCBI taxonomy): domain Eukaryota; kingdom Metazoa; phylum Rotifera; class Eurotatoria; order Philodinida; family Philodinidae; genus Rotaria; species Rotaria macrura. Next base: position 23,153 of record OENT01001640.1, read on the forward strand.
AATGGATATCACTTTTTGATCGCTATCCGTAAAAGTTCTGGCTTCTAATGGTATACAGTGTAGAAAACAACACACATGCATAATTCTGATAGGTAGGGGAGACTGATGCTATTTGCTTCGTTTCATAAAAGCGTATAGTGCATCTCTTTATTTTGAATATTGATATTCTCCCGACACCAAATATCTCGAAAATTATGAACTAAATCGCTGGGCTTTATATGCATAAATGGTGACGATTTATGGCAAATAAAAATAAAAAAACTTCGTGTAATATTCTTTATCTATAGGATTATGCTATCGGCTGTAAACATGCATTCTGATGCATGAAGAGAGAGAAGAAAATGTTTGTCCCACCGACATTTTTATCATTAGAGACGTCTGTGAAATTAAAACAGAAAAAGATTGTAAGCAGTCACCGAGTAATTCATAGATTATATAGGATCGTTGTAGAGACACTGAATATACGACGACCAATTAGGTTAGTCGACCAACGTCAGAAAAATACAACTGTAAATTATCTTCTTTTCGTCTGGAAAATTACGCCCAGCAGAACAATCTCACCATTTCATTCTTTGAAAGAACGAAGAATTCACTGATTGTCGCGAATAATTGTCTAAATCATGACGCTATACTTGCACAATGCATAAGAATTGCTTTCTGAAAACATAGACTTGTACCCTTTATGAAAATCTGTTTCTTGAAATCGATTGCTATTTAGCCACGAGATGCTGTTCAAAACAGAGACCGAAAAAGAATCGAATCTAGTCATAGAAACTCAATCGAATCGAGATTTTCCCATTCGTTTTGGTCTCTGGTTCAGATTGCCTCGTGCTCGTTCGATAATTATTGATAGCATAAGAAGAAATAAAGTGTACCCTTTAGCTTTTTACTATAAAAATATGTTAATCAAAGGGTAGGCTGAATATTGGCTTAAAGTTTCGGTTTAGCCACTACTTGAGAGTAGTAAAAAACATGTGATAGGAAAATATTTTCTCGACTTTTTAATTTTTGCTATCACAATTCAAAAAAAAATAGAAAACTTTATTAATATATGATCTTGTAGAGCAGAAGCAACATTCGTAAACGCAGTATTTGAGACGTTCACCATCTATGGATCGGGTACTTTTCTTTTTCTTTTTTTATTAAGGTACCATGTCGAAAAACTCGACTTTTTGCTAGCAGAGTATTTCACATAGAAAGGAGCTTTTCATAAATATGTATAGATTCATAAGACTTAAAACTATCAATTCGCTCAATATCATTCTTCGAACAGAAGTTTTTTTCTACAAAACCAATTAATTCGAAATCGTTCCTGTATGTAAAACTATCAGGTGTTTTGGAACAAAAGAACCCTTTTGTATTTTGATGACATTTCTACTAAATCTTATCTGCTCAAGGTAAATTTTTTCCTACAAAGGTTCCCCATTTCTTGCTCTAAAATGAATCAAACTATCACACAATTATCTTACCCCATGTACAAGAATGCAAAGTAAAGCGTTATAAAAGATGGCTTGTTGTCAGTTGAATAACAGCGACGGTCTCAACAGTAATCTTCCGAAATTTAAATGACTAATTTGGCTTAAATACTATTTAAAAAAGTATACCATCATCGGCGACATCTCTTCTAATCCGTTTCTCAAGTTTACTCACTTCTTCGCGCTTTGTTAGAAACACTAAAATGATTGAAAAGGTCAAAAACCGATTGAAACAGAAAAATCAAGTTTCAAGTCAAACTATAGATAACTAATGTGACATGTCTATGAAAGTGCTGACCGAATATTGAAATAGGATCTAAAATTTCTCTCTTAGAAGAAAGTTGATCGAAGACTGACAGGCGATCGGAAATACCATTAACATTTGTCAAATGGATCGTTAACGATTTTCGTAAGGACAGCATAATTCAATCTCTATTTTCAGACAAACTAATATGCAATAGTAACGAGATACAATTCTCTGAATGTGTGTATCTGGGTAATCAGGCCTCTAGAAGTGCATAAGAGAGATGGGACTAAAACGAGACAGAGTCGTTGCCCGAAAGTGGTGATTCTTTTGGCAGCTTCTGGTGAGGAGACATTAGATAATACTAAGTATATCCAGGATATTCTTCTAGCAGCATAAAAAATATACAGCAAAGGGTTCGGAGGAACACTGGATAGTTCAACAAGACAATACAAAACGTCAGATCCATTACGGAACACAAAAGCAGTCCCACGACAACTTTTCGTCGTTCATAGATAGAGATCTGTGAGCATCAATTACTCTAGATCTCAATCCAATGAATTAGTGTATTGGGGATGAGTTTAGTTGCTTTATCAATAGGATCACAGCAACATCGAAGGACATACTTATTGACGAGTTAAAACGTGTTGTCAAAAATATTTGACACGTTGTTATTTTAGAAAACTGCTCATTTTGGGCTAGTCATGTGAAATGTGTTTAAGAAAATCTTGAACTACATTAATAAAAAGTACGCTGCTTTTTAAAACATCTAAACACGTATCTTTGAAAAACAATCAAAGTCCAAGGGACAATGCTAAGTGCTTTACTTATCCTGAAAAACCCTTTTGGAACTTAAACTAAACTGAGTTTTTGGTATTCAATTTTCAATATACAAGTGTGAAAGTACATTGCACTACAGTTTGTATTGAAAAAATAGAATTCGTCCTGAGAAATCTCTCGCTACTCGAACCTTCAAAAACTACTATTCTTAACTTAAGCCGAATGCCTGACTATATCCGAATTGTTCTTCTATTAGTTATTCAGTATTTCTGCAACGAAATCTAAACTTTTCCGATTGAAAAATCTTCACTGCTAATCTATTGTGATAGAAATCTGAATCATTCAGTCTTTTATTTCTTTTCTAGCAAGCAAAAGATTATTCTTAAGTTTAAAAATACATTGAAAGCAAGATAACAAGTACGAAAAGTGATGCAGTACCGATGCACTCAATAAAAGTTTGTTATATGGCTTCCATGCTATTTTGGTTTTGATGTTTCACTTATGTCTGAGAAAAGAAAACTTTAAAAGTACTGAACAAAAAACAAAGCAATTTCCATTTATGCATGACGATATAATAAGTTTAGGATCGTAGATGGATACAATTCGATAATCGACAATATAGGAAAATCATTAGTGGTTTGAAAATCATCCTCCTCTCAACGCAACTGCACAGGTCACTATTTCCACCTGTACATATCCTCTGAAATGAAAATAAACTTAAAATTTTTCATTATTGTAAAAATTTATCATCAAACTAAACAATTACGACAGCGATGCTTGACCATATTCTCCACCCTGAACGTGGATATGCATAATGAAACCACTCATTCGATAGAAGAATAATTATTAGGAGAGCACATAGCCGAGAAGACATACATAGAAGCAGAGAATCGTACAAGCTGTGAGTATCGCGAAAGAAGCAGCACACGAATCAATTGAAACACCCACACCCGACATCATGTCAATTGACTAATACACCGATTCGATCTCCAAAGATTAAAAGTGTCCAACAACATTGACATATAACAATATTACTAAAAAAAAGATTCATCACCTAATGACTTTCTTCAAACAAATGAAAGAGAATAAATTGTACGAATACATTCAGCTAGAGTATCCTAAAGTGACTGTGATTCTCAAGATAATTGATTTATTAAAAATTTGATCTGTTTTGGATACATTTATTTCTGAGGCAATTATGCACTTCATACTTTAATCTGATTATAAGGGAGCTAATATAAACACGGAACATCCATGAGAAAAAAAACTAGTGCACCAGTAAATTTACCAACCATCGTTTATGTTGAATGAGATTTTCTTTGTTCTATACATACCATAGATGTCCATGGCGGCACTGCTGCTGCCGCTGTCGTTACCACTACCGCCGTGGCGGCAGCGGCACTTCTTTCAAAATCTCATAGCGGTAGCGGGGCGGCAGCGGCAGATTTTCAGTCGTGCTAAAAATCTCTAGACCCTATAAAAAGAATGAATCTACTGTTTTTCGAAAGGATTTTTGCTATTTCTCATCTCTTTTTACATTAATATTTCATCAAACAGGAATTGTTAACACTATAACGTATATATTGCCTATTTTTTGTGAAAAAAGTAGATTTTGTATAATTTTTAATTCAGCGGCAGCGGCTGTTTTTATACATGGCGTCACGGTAGCGGCACGGCAACAGCCTTTTCAGAACCTCCGCAGCACGGTAGCGTCGCGGCAGAAATTTTTCAAAAACCTCGGCGGTGCCGCAGCGGCAGATAGTCAACCGCGATAGATATCTATGATACATACATGATTTATTACAACCATTATGTTAATTAAACATGTAACTGGTGATCTAATCATAATTGTTGTTCTGGTATTGTTGAAAATTATTTTTCCTATCGTTAGACGAAAACGTTTTCGCCTTTTAGACTTCATTAAAACTTTTTCGCAAACTTATAGATGCATTATTAAAATCAAAGAGTTGTATCAGATATTTGAAAAGAAAAACTACTTCAAGTAAGGTGGACTTTTTTATGAATGATCAATTGAGTCGTGAACTAATTCTTTCAGATTTTTACTTAATCCCTTTTGAATATATTTACGATTTAGATGGGAATTATTTAAGAATACAGAATTGAGACAAAAACGATATTGACAAGACCGGTGGTTGTTTTAATGACTACTTCAAGAGTAATCACAACTTAGAATGCATTAGAATAAGATATGACCTTGATAATAATTCAACTATCCTATATCGGCAGGAAAAAACGTTTGGCAATAATCAGAAACAGTGACAAAAGAAAATTGTTTCAATTAAAAGTGAACGAATATTGTCAACTTTGTGTAATTTAAACTTGGCAGTGAAAATCCTTCAAGTCTACAATACTTTCGATGCACAAGGATATGCCACAGACATTTTTAGATGCTTTCGAATACGATCGTGACACATCACACAAAATCTCAAGCGATGAAAAGAGAGATGGTATAGCCCTCAAGCATATCTTGCAACCCGGAACTAGCAGATTCGATCATAGTCGTGCATTAAATCACAAAGAAGTATTTTCTCAATGATTGAGTATTCATATCTATTAGCATATGATAAAGCTGGTTGTTTTATATCGAACATCTGTTTCTGATAAAGAAACGGCACGATTGAATGGATTTGAATGTATACAAACTATGAATATGATTGTATTGTTCTTCTATTTCAATTGAAAACCACTAAAATTGAATTTTACTTGTGAGTATTAGTTAAAAATAGGTAAATTAACATGTTTCTAAAATAATGGCTTCATCGAAATAGAATAGGATGCTTATAAATCTAAGAAGTCAAGAGTAGCATCTTTCTTGAAAAAACAGGCAAGTGCAAAAGTTTTTGACCTTCTCATCGTGAAGTTTTTTTAAAATCCATATCTTTTCACGTTTCTGTAAGAATCTGTCGAGAACTTCCTAGAAGATAAGCGAAATATCTCAATATAGTTGTATTTGCTACAAATCACCATAAACATTCTTCAATTGGAAGAAAATACTTAGACAAAAGAATTTTACTACCTTAAAAATGAAACAATTATATCTTTTATATTACTGAAGCAATGGCCTTTATGGTCCCGTAAATGTTACTCGCTGGATGTATATCTCCATCAACATTTGCCAAATAAACTGTTTTCGAGATCAAACATTAAGGTACACAATTAAGGGCAGATGCCACAGCATTGCCCTGATGAGCAGCATAGTGGCAGCTGAAGTGAATGAGTTGCCGAAGAAGTACGCTATCCAATGTAAAATCGAAATTGACGCACGGAAGCAAAAAAAGGCACACGTGTCCATTTGGTAATTGAACTAAAGGATGCACTTTAAAACCTAACTAAAGTCATCGATGGACATTGTTACCAGATATTCAGAAATACCACTTGCCTTTGGTCGTAGAATCACAAGATCGAAGTTTAATAAATAATGAAGAACAGACAGAAGGTAATGGCTTCTGCGTTGAAATTTTTATGAACTATGATTGATTCAAAAATATGAAGGATAATCGGTACTATGCTCAAAATCAACTTCTTCAGGATTTCAACGGAGAGAATAGTCAGCCGTGGAGAATGGAGTGAGATAATGACTCCACAAATAGAAGTTGAGTACTTGCAGAAGTGTTACATCAGGAAAGGCTTGAATTGAGTGATACGACCGAACATTGCCGATTTTAGTCCAGTGGAGGACTTCTTATCGGTCACTAAATGTCGTGTCGAGAGATAAAAACCGTAAAGCTTCTATCGAATGGAGGTGTGAGTGTGGGTGTGCGTGTCTGTCAGTGTTTGTGAGTTAGGGTGTGTGGAAGTGTAGGTGTGTTCGTGTATGTGTAGGTGCAAGGGTGAGTAGGTTTTCCGGTGTGGATGTGGGTATCAGATTCAGTGTTCCAGTGATTTACATTTAGAAACCAACACCGGTGCCCACACTTGCACACGACTTTCACACGCGTACCCCACACCCACACCCACACCCACACTCACACCCACACCAACATCCGCATTGAATTGGAGTAATATTTTCCTCTTTCTCATATCTCTAATTGATAACGAAAACGAAACATCGAATCCTATGATTATATTGAATACTTACGTATCTATGATTGTAAGACAAAATATAATCTTTATTGACTTTATTCAACTAGACCAAAAAATGTTTCAGTAAAATTCGATTCGTTTGATTAAGTTGGATTTTACCGGTACAATTTAAATTTCTTCCTGTTCATCGTTTCCCTATTTTGCTCAAAATTCCCATGACCATAGTGAAATTCAAAGGAAACACTGCTGATCATCATGTATTCCTTGTCAATGTCTCTCCTATATCAGTGATCAAAATTTGACACATTATCATTGTTAATCCGGCATTCAATGTGATATAAAACATAAGTGAAGTTGTGCATCTGATTCTCAATGTATAAGAACTTTGATTTGATGAATATTCATATGGTATCTGCACGAATCTTAAAAGATTTTTCTTTAGTTATTGTTCATGAAAATTTGACTAGTTTTAAAAAAATATCAGTAAAAATTATTTCTTCGTATCAATATCTAGTTATTCGATGAAATATTTTTCAATCAACACCTATTAAATGGAATTAAATATTATTATATCCTATGTCAAAAGCATTTTCAACTAAATTGTTTTCAATACGATCATCATTTGAAATATGACTCTCATGTGTTTCGAATCTTTGTGAAAACCAAGGGTATTGTTTTCTTGATAATGATATATGTATGTCCAGCAACATCAACTTGTTTTTTTTCGATCAAAATATCAGTTTCCAACTAAACAAGGATCCGCTCTTTCGTTGGATATTATTTAAGGTTCTTTCAATAAATCTAATTGTAATTAGTTTTGATTTTGACTGAATCAATAATCTTTTTCGTTTTTACAAATATTTCGACAACGAATCGTACGTTTTACTA
>OENT01001641.1:0-37820 GCA_900239685.1 Rotaria macrura
GCCATAATCAATTAAACTACTAGCATTTATATTGGATATATATTTTGATACAGTCATCTTATTATTGTCTGATGATTTAATTGTTGATAGATCATCATGATATTTAAGTGAATTTGTGAAAGTTTTCAAGACGGATAAGGAACAAAATACTTTTGGTAAACGAAGAAATGATAAATTGTGATTAAAATTATTCGCTAATGATATTGTTAATTCCATCGAATCAATAGAAGTATCGGATTGTTTCGTTGCGTCTCGAACTCCTAGAGAACAGAAAAACAATGCCAAAATAAAATACTTGAAGACACAGTTTGTTGGAGTATATTGTTTGACTTAATCCCAATGTAATGACACGTAGGGTTTCAATGCTTTAAAAATTTTTCAATTGTTTTATTTTAAAATTAGTTACCTTGCGACACAAAAATTATATCTGGACTGTTCTCATTCGACTGTTCTTTAGCAACATTGAAAGTATCATTTGATAATATAGTGTCATTAGTCAATTCATTGAATAAATCCAAATCAACATCAGATGACATCGTCTTAACTTGCAGTTTTTCATTTTCATTGTCAGCTTGAATATTTGTATTCTTCTCTTGATATTTTTTATAATAACGTAACGCTTTTTCTTTGATCTTTTTTGGAATTCTACCCATTTTAACGCTATCCATTGACATACCTTGTTGAATACATAGATTGAATCGACAAGACTTACATCGATTTCTTGTTCCTGTTGTAACTACACATTTATTCCCAAATAAACATCGATGTGGAATACCACGTGTAATTGCCCGTTTGAAAAAACCCTGCACATGTATTATTATTTTCAAACATTATAAAAAAGAAAACAATCAAACGAACGAACGCACTTTACATCCTTCACATGTGATTACACCATAATGAACTCCAGTGGCAGTATCGTGGCAAATGCGACTAGAATATGAGACAAATATTTATGTTTACAACTATGATCAGTACGAAATGTGAAACTTAATTCAATTCAATGATCTATGTATATGTATCTATATCTTGAATTGTTCGAATGATTGATGACTTACCAGTTTCCAAATGGGAAAGATTCTGTTTTTCGTATTGATTTACAATTAGCAACAAATGATGAATCTTGATTATTTTCACTTAAGACGTTTGTATTTTTTTCTTCTTGTGTCAATTGATGAGTAGGCATCGATATTTCTGTTAATGAAAAATTCGATGTTGTAAGAATGAAAAATTATAACAGGTAACGTTGTGGAAACGGGTGCATCAATCCAAGCAGAGTGCAATGAATGGCTTACGGTAAAACAGAGTGTCGTTCGTTTGTCATCTATTCTTCTCCTAACGGTAAAGAAGCCATCAGTCATACACGATAGAAACGCAAGAGAAAAGAAAAGAAAAAGAAAAAAGAACAGTACGGCAATAAGACAATAATGTCAATATGTTCACAAACCCCATTGGGTTTCTTTTCTTTTTTTCTTATTTCATTATTTATAAGATGAATTGTTTGAGTAAGTTATATGAACAAAAAACACTGATATTCATGTCTACAGATGAAAAAAAAATGCCCTGCATAGTGAAAATTTATCATAATAATAAATAATCTGCTTGCGACGCATTAGATCATTAGTTTTCTTCTTCTTCTTCTTCGTATAATATATTAATTTGATGAGAGACTTTATTCTTATTGTTGCTCATGTAGTTGTGCTCTTGTCAACTTGTATGGTTTCAGAGAAAAGAAATCTGGTTGCTCGTTGCATGCGACATAATCACATAATCTAAAAATTGCAAATTATAGTTAATTTCAAGTTATTTACAGGAAAAATTAACGTTGCAATGAAACTAGAATGTCTTAACATTAAGTAACTACCATGGAATTCGTGAAGTTTACAGAAGTAAAGCAATACTAACTTAAACCTATGGCAAACTTCTAAATATAATTCAAAGACAACATTTCAATTAACATAGAAATAGTGTCAAGTTAATTAATAGTTTACAGAATAATATTACATCGTGCACAAGCCTTGTACAGTATGACATCATCGTATGTTTTCAAAGCTTTGATGATTAGACTGAATTGAATTCTTTTGAACTTTTAAGTGCTTTTTACATTTCATCAAGCGTTTCTTTTTTCTTTTTCATATACTTGAATTTTAAACTATTACATCATCGTCTTTTTTTATAGTTAACTAATCATAAAACATGCAAGTTATCGAAATGTGCTGTTGTACAATATAGTTTGAATAGACTTTTTCGCCTGAATATGATTAGAAAAATACAACGATAATTAAGATCCTATTTTATTCATGAAATTCTCTACTATAGTCAACGTTTTCGTTTTCCATGTGTCATAAGCTCTTTCAATAAAATTAATTACAATAGATGATGAAAAAAAAAACTTTTATGCATTAGCATAGAAATATTTAAAAAAGCAATATGCTATGGTATAGATAAGAAAATCTAAATAGATTTGGATCACACACGGAGTCAATGAGATGAAAACGCATTTGGCCAAGTTGATCGTCAAATATTTGATTACAATTATAATATTAGTGGCTTGTAAAAAAGTGTTAAATAATTATTGATAACAGTAAACATTCATGATTACTTTTTCACAAACTTAATTCTAGTTGAAATCATCTCAGATAGACAGTTCTACTAATACATAGAAGAATTCATTAAATCAGTTTTTCTCTCTATGCATTGACACAATGTTCATGGATAGAGTTGTTTATAATGACGAAAGCTATGTTGAGATCATGTTTATATAGAAGAATTCCGGAAGGAACAAGAGCAAACAATTCAAGTATCTCTTGGCAACATTCAGTTTTTGCATTGTTTTAATCTCTTAATTAATTGCTCTACGTCATGCACTAATGTTATTTATCGAAACAATTATTTTCAATGAGATGAAATTAACAGAGCGAAGAGTAAGACAAATACCAATTAAACTGTAAAATTTGAAGAGATTCGTACTAGAACTCATGCTGACGTATTAAATGATTTTTATGGATGCGGAATTTCATTCTTGATGAACGGATGTCCGTTTAATGGCAATTATTGAGTAAAAAGATTATTTATTATCAACATTATTATTGTTGTTTCTAATTACTTATATTGATGATAATGTTAACAAGTTTATGCGTCTGAAACTTTATTCAAGTCCGAAAAATTTTGATACAATTGAAATTTTCTTTTGAATAATATCGGACTTTTATCAAGACAAGTTCATTTCTCTTTTTTTTACAATTTTATGCATGATATTCTAATGTGTAATAAATTCACGATTATGCTTCTATTGACATTCTAAATATTTTTCCTATCAATTAACTAATGAATTTTTTGTAGCACAATGATTTATTGATGTTAAATTCGACAGTATAAATTTTCTTTTTTTTTGATATACTTACTGTCTATTTGAAGACGTTTAGATCTGTTTCGTTGATTCTTTTTGTTGACTTTAATCTATCAGGATATATTTTACCATCTTCATTTAGTTCAGTTATGCATTAGAAAAATTAAGATATTTCTAGATTTTATCATGTAATATAATCAATTTGTCATGCTGTTTCATTCTTTGGAAGAAAGAAGTATCAAATACAAATAGTCTTCTAGAAATTAATTTAAATAATTCACTTGAAATACTAAGACGAAAGAGTTTGCGAGAAAAAAATTAGTTAAAACTTAATAAAGTAAAAATATTAACATTCATATTCACATGATATTATCATCCTTATGCGGATGATTAATTGACTGACAAAGAGATATATTAGATAATTGATTTCATCCGATAGTCGTCGTAACATAGGTTCTCAGCATACGCTTCATAACTTCTAACATGTTAACCGATGTGGGTTCATCTTTCGGTCAAGTCATCTTAATGCTGAAGATTGACGAGAAAAACGGTAATTCTTTTCAATGTCTACTAAATGCACGCATTCCTACACAGGCAAAGTAGAGTTAGGAATTTGAATGTAGTACTTATGGAAAAGACATTTTGTCATTCATCATAGATTCTAAAAATAACGTAGAAAATGACAAAGGGATAAAGATGAAAAATAAAAATAAAAATGTGCAGCACTCTAAAGATTTGATGAGGATTCCAAAGTTAAAAGCTCTATAAGCTTGCATGTGAAGTATGATGTAGTTAAGAGAAGGAAAAAAATTGAATCTAAACAATAAGAAGAAAAGTATTATTTAGAGATGTCCGTCTAGGGAAAATCGAAAAGCTGGATGTATACAAGGTACTGACTAATATTAAAGAATAGACAATGATGAAAGAGAAAAATGAGAATGTTTTCCGGAATTCATCGTATGCACGAATCGTTTTGATTTCTTCGAATTATAGTTATATTAGTTTTCAATAAAATCATGATGAATACATTCGTTGATGTAAATCTCATTTTTTTGGCCTATTATATCTCTATTATACAAAAATGAAATTTATTTGTTATTCATCATAGAACCGTTTTGAGAATATGAATTTTCGAATCATTTGTGAGATTCACATATGTTTTTGATACTATTCCCCATTATAAACAATCAACCTCACAAAATCTTAACAATCAGTATTATTAACGAGTGAATAGCAACAATAAAAACGAACAATACGGTATCCTGAAAAAAGTTCATGATTTTTTTTTAGTATTATGAGACTGAAGATATTTGAGTTGTACATTTTAGCCTAAAACGAACTGCGCTAACAAGCTTTGTTATGTTTAGATTATTATTCAAGAGTATGTTGATTGATCGTTCGATAAACTTTTGGTGAATATCTGATCAAGATAGATTCATCTAAACAAATAATTCTAAAATCATCTGATTTGCAACAGTTGTCTGATAGGAATTAAAATTATGAACAAGTTCGACATATGCATCGATTTCCAACATTTGATAAAAAATCTTTCATCGCCTTCCATAACTGTCATGATCTTGTGTTGAATTATTATTAAAATTTACATTGCTTATAACGTAAATATATCCTTGATTCATTTAGTGTACTCGATGGAGAAATTTCATTTGGATCTAATATTTAATTGATTGCTGAAATGTAATCGATTGTAAATATGAATTTTCATCATGAATAATTTTTCCCTTGTTTACTGTTGACTTGGAAAATAATACGTCTGTTCTCTTGTTATTAGCTTTTGAACAATCACCAAACTATTCTCAGCATTTCTTAGTTATTTTTATTTCAAAATGGACTTTTTTTTGACAGTCAATTATCGATCATTAAAATTAGCAGCAATATTATAAACTTAATTGAGCATGATTTACGTGATGTTCTATTGTTTTGCTTTCTCAATGTGCGTCAATATAGAGTAATCAAATTCTATCGATTCATCAGACAAATACAATCGTATTCTATTTGCGATTCATGCGGATCGATCATCTTATAAATTAAGTCATGAACGTTCCAAGACAGCAATAGTTGAAAACAGTCGAGTTTGTTTATTGACACCATCATACTCCGACTCAAAAACTTACCAAGATAGATCTTCTTGAACCCATTCCAGAATTTTAACAAGAATAGGTGCAGAACAAGTTGATTTATAATGACAGAATCATCTATAACACATAAAAGTGCGTTTTCTCATTTTAACGTCATCTGTCTAAATATATCTCAGAAAGGAATAGAAAGGAAAGGAAAGGAAAAGTCGATAAACAGAAAACAAATTTACATCATGAACAATAATTGTCACTTTTATATTCATGAAAATAATGGACTCTAATTGTTGTTGCTTGATGAAGTGTTTCTATTTGACTAAAACGATGCTTATTTTTTTTTAAATTTCACAATTTACAAAACATCAACATGGAACACTGTGACATAAGCATTACTACAGTTGACTACTTATAAATGACATTTTCTATGTCCTTTTCATATTCAATGACATACATGACGATCGAAACATCTTTTTCAACTTTCATTGTTGACGACTGTATTTTTTTTTCGAAAGATTCACAGTTGAATACCCTTGAAAAGTTAAACAGGCAGCACAGAGATAGAAAAAGGTTACTGTGGACATCAAACATTAAAAACTTAGGAAACACACTGTTCAGCAACTTCAATATGTATGCGTAATACAAATATGTGTGTTCGATCAGATAGAATACAAGAAAGAGAACAAACTTTGACATCGTTGTCCTTCCTGGTTGAACCTACTAAGTTAGAGGTAAAGAGGATGTATTCAGAAGTAAAATAGTATTCGATTGTTTGAAAAGCAAAAATAAATAACTTTCAATAGACATGGATTGCATTTATTTTTCCAAGCACATTAACATCTCCCATAAAAAGCGATTGAAATAATAACACGCGTATTATTCAGTTGATGTAGATATTCTACAACATACAATTTTCAAAGCTCTATTAAAATGGTCTAATCTCGTTTGCTTGTCTAGTTCAACGTGAGAACATAGAAATGGCGGAGGGTTGTTCTCATCTTTGAATGTTGTGAACTTTGTATGATCATAGTAATCTTATAATTGATGTATTATTTATTACTCTGTTATCTATTTAAATATCACTTTTTTAGCGAATCGAATGGTAAAGTTTTTGAAAAACAATATGCAATCCTAAACTATGCAAATTAAAAGAGATATTGAAAAAATACTGAGATCAATATCTATTCTAGACCGTCGATTACGATCCGGAAATATGTCAATACTTTTCTTAATGTTATCCTATCCCAAGCAGAAATCTACAAAGTGCTAGAGTTCAGACGAGTATTACTTATAAAAATCAAAGATAACACGATCGAATTTCAATTTCTACAAGTTAGAATCAACATCGTTTTATGTAATATTCAAAAAAACGATATTAGTACAATTCCTGTTGGATTAAAATATGAAAGGCGGTGTAGCTGTTATTGCTAATTCTGTAAAAATTGCTCTTTTTATGCATATTTGAACACACTTCGTGATCATTACTTTCTTTATAGTAAAGCACTTCGATTGGAAAGTATTTCATATAGACTCTAACTAGCCTGTGGAACACGTCTGTTATGGTGTGTAGGGGAAGGGGTGTGCGACTGTATTTCTATCCATGTCAAAATATTTGACATTAGACCGTGTAAGATCAGATGAAATCTCACAAAAAATTGTGGTCTCAGAAATCTGACATCAATTTGTACTGTTATATCTTACTGTCACAGAAGATTGCTATAATCTTAGAGTTAAACTTGATGCAAAATTTCTGAGAACACGACTTTTTTGTACAATTTTCATCTGATCTTACACGATCTTACCATCTGTTTGTTTGCCTTGAGTATCCTTTAAACTTCAGCCCTCCTTTTATATTTTGTTTCATCAAAGAAACGCAGTCGTATTTGAGCTCAGGCATTGTTTGTGTTTTGACTAACAACTTACAGATCCACTGATATTCAAATTGATGATTTAATTTTCATAAAAATTTTATGATGTGGAAACGGACTATCCAAGATTATCTTGTCATACACAAATATTGACATTCTATTTCATTTCTTCAAATTAATCTTGATCAAAAACGATAAGTCTAGTTTGTCATTAACTGTTAATCTTGATAAATCAATGTAGTAATGACCACATTTTATCATATAAGTCACATATAAACTTGTTGCTAGGATAAACTATTCTTTTTCACGAAAAGAATCTATCAAAGTTTCTAGTCAAGAATATTCTATCAAACATCAATCATACTTTCCACATTACTCTCTTAGAATATTGTATCGTTTTTTGATGATCAGTTTATACAACTGTGAACTATTTCATCTAGGTACTACTTACGCGAAACTATTCAAAAAAATATGTTGTATTCATATAATTACAAATAACGCGAATTGAAAATCGATTCATTTGAACTTAGACTGGCAGGATTCACACATGGAAACATAAGAACAGGGGAACAAAAGCAGTGGCTCTTTGCAGAGATCCTGCAATTCCCAAAGGGATAGCTGGCTACGTTCAAAAGAAATGAGAAGAGCAGACGACGAATAAGTGAGGATGTCCAGTTCCGATGGGACGAAAAGAAACATTTCCAAGAACAATGACCCAAAACAGCAGCTTGCATTCTCAGTTCAAAAGATAGATGCGAAGCTGAACCCTAACAACGATTTTGATTCTGGTGTGAGAGTTTAATTTCTCTGCTTCCTATCCCATAGAATTCATAGCTGATGATATCGTCGGGAAAGACGCTTGAATATCTTTCCGATGGGAGAAAATTTGAGTCTCACGTAGCTACTAAATCCTACGGTTTACAAACATCATGATCGAGCGATTAAGTAAATTATGGAAACAACTCTTCCCTCCTTCACGTGCTCCAGTATGAGAGGCAGCTACTCAAAGTGACCTTCTTTGGATCTCACCTAATATGTGCCATAAAAATGGCACTTTGTACTACTGAGGTGATCTTTTATGCCACTAAAATGATAATTTTTGCCAAGTGTTCAAGATGGACAGACAGACAGGTAGACACAAGTGAATTATGGTTTCTAGATTCTTGCTTTACAGTCCCAGGAATAATTATATAAATCAATGTATTCGAGAAAATGAAAATAATACCCGATTGTGCTTCTTGACTTTCAAATGGTAATTTGATTTCCAATGGGTACCATTCGATGTTTACTCTCATGTGACGTGCATTGTTGAAATTAATAATAAGAAATAAGCAGACCTACTATTAATTGATTTTTTTCTACGAATCTCTAAGAAAGAGTACTGTTTCGAAAATATGTTCAAAATAACAATCAACACTCTATAGAGTAACGAACAGTAATGACACCTATTAATGAGCATGAGAAAATGGTAAAGTGTACTATGTCTAATTTGAAAAACACAAACGGCTCCATGTGTACAATTGGCTTTTAAAAGAACAGCGTAATCTGTTTTTTCAGAATACACAAGAGAATCTTACCGGTTTATGAATCTAAAACAAAACTACCATATACTATTAAATCGATTGATTCTATTTTAGACAGTTCTCTTAACGATAGTGTGATCTATAATAGCGTGGATGCATGGGACTTGATTTGATTATTTTCAAAATAGTGTAAAATTCGATCAGTTCTATTGTTTTCACTTGAAGAATGATGACTGAAGCATGCATGATTTTATCTATCATATTCTTTGAAGGTGGAAATCAGATGTCGAATTTAATGGTTCGAATTAGAAACAAACCATATTAGATCCCAGATTTAGAGTTAGATTTTAAGAATAAAATATATCTGAAATAATATCAATACATAATACAGACCCATGCTTTTTGATGCATGAAATAAACAGCAAACCATGTGTTGTATCGCATTAAACAAAAGCATGCATCAGTTTTACTTTTCGTTTTTGTCTTGAATAAAATATTTGATTGATTCGAGCTAAGAATTTCATTTCGTAATCAATAAAGTAAAACACAATGTAACTGTTATTACTAATTATCGTGAAAAAATTGATCTGCCTATGTATACTGAGAAATAATTTTTCATCAAATCTTATTGTACAATATAGAGCAACAACAACAACAACAAGATCATGCATAGATGAATAGTCTGGAATCATTTTAAAAGGCCTCATATTGTTCATAGCACAATTGAAGAAGTTCAAAGGTGAGTATTAATGAAAATTTGAAAACTAAATTATCTGAAGGAAAACCTTAAGATTATCGTTGCCATAGTTGGCAACAGCAAAATCTAGTCTTGTGTCATTATTAAAATCGCCAGCTACCACAGAAAATGGAAGACTTCCATAGCCGATCACAAATAATTTCAAATTGGTATAACTACTGTTCTTATTTCCCAGAAAGACACCGACATTGTTCGAACCGTAATTGGCTACGATAATATCTAGTATGGCATCATTATTGAAATCTCCAACAGCAACTGAGCAAGGTTCAGAACTAGGTCCAGTTGAATAGGTTACTTGAGTAGAAAATGATCCGTCACCGTATCCAAAAAATAGACTTATTGTGTTGTCCTTAAAATTAGCAACGACGATATCCAGATTGCTATCGTTGTTAAAATCACCATGATTTGCAGATATTGGATAACTACCGGTGGCATATGTTGAGTGATATTCAAAATTTCTATTACCATATCCAAGAAATATACCTACATGATTAGATCCAGAATAGATAATAGCGATGTCCACATTAGTATCTTTATTGAAGTCGCCCATAGCAAATGATATTGGTTGAGAGCTATTAACTGCTGGAATTATAGAAGCTTTTCCGAACACAATATTGGGATATCCCAATAGCACACCTACGTAATTATGACTTGTAAAAGTAACGACCATATCCAGATGTTTATCGTTATTAAAATCGCCGACTGCGATAGAACTTGAAAGAAAAGTAGTGGAATGTGCTGTTTCAATGCCAAAAGAACCATTTCCATAACCAAAAATAACACTGACAGTATCATCTTGAGAATTAGCTACAGCAATGTCTAATTTACTATCACCGTTCACATCACCAACAGCTGCACTGATTGGTTCAGCGCCAGTCTGGTACGCTATTTGCTCACCAAACGAACCATTACCGAATCCTGGAAGGAAACTTAACGTGTTATCTTTTTTATTAACGACGACGATATCCAACAGTGTGCTATTGTTAAAATCACCGATAACTACTGAGCTTGGATGAAAGCCAGTTGAGAACGTTCTTTGATTTTGAAAAGAACCATTTCCATATCCAAGAAAAACACCAACATTATCGTCTCCTTGATTCGCAACAACTATATCTATGTGTTTGTCTTCGTTGAAATCTCCAGCCGTTATTGAACATGGATAACTACCAGTTGGAAATATTGTTGAATTTTGAAAAGAACCGTTTCCATATCCGAGAAGGATGTCAACATCGTCGCTTCCTTCATTCGTGACAGCTACGTCCAATAGTGTATCTTCATTGAAATCTCCAGCAACTAATGCACACGGATAAGAGCCGACATAAAATATACCTTGCTTTAGAAAAGAACCATTGCCACTTCCGAGAAGTACACTTATTCTTCTGTGCTCAAAATTTGTGACGACAATATCTGGTATTGTATCTGTATTAAAGTCACCAACTACTATGCCTTGCGGAAAAGGGCCAGCATCAGAATGTATCATACTTCCAAAAGAGCCGTTGCCGTATCCGAGAAATACACTGATAGTACCATCAGCATAATTAGTGATGGCGAAATCTAAGTGAATGTCCCTGTTCAAATCATAGACAATGACATTAATTGGATTAGAGTCGGTTGCGTACATGCTCGCACTTGTCATCAGTCCTAGATTATAGGCAAAATAAATATTGACGTCATCAGTATTATTATAGCCGACAACTATTTCAGAAACTTTATCATTATTAAAATCACCAGCAGCGACAACCATCGGAGTAACATTAGAACTGATGCCTTGATTTATTTGAAGTGAGAATGTTCCATATCTAGATCCAAGCAATAATTCGACATTGTTAGTGTTTGAATTTGTAACTGCTATATCCGAGTGTGAATCATTATTGTAATCGCCTATGGCTAACGAATACGGATGCGAATTCAAACCAGTACTATATATAATATGACTTCTAAAATAACCATTACCGTACCCTAACAGAACAGCTATGTTATCTGTACCATAATTGGCAACAATGATGTCTAGTATAGCATCATTGTTTACATCAGCAATAGTGACACATCGTATATAAGAACCACCAGCAGAGGCTAGTGATGTTTGTTGAGTAAACGTTCCTGTATTATCATTAAGTAGCATACGAATTTGGTCGTTTTCATAGTCAACTATAACAACATCTAGCTTTGTATTATTGCTGAAATCCGCGACGGCTATCGAATATGGATTGGTGACCGTAGAAAACTTCAATTGATTTTGAAACGTTCCATCACCGTTTCCAAGAAGTACACTTATGGTTTTTTCACCGTTGTTTGAAACAAAAATATCAACTCGTCCGTCAACGTTCAAGTCGCCAAGAGCTATTGAATATGGGTTGGCACCAGTAAAAAACTTCATCGGACTTTGAAAAGTGCCGTCGCCATGTCCGAGAAAAACACCAATGCAGGCTTCAGAGGGGCAAGTGATTACAATGTCCGATATCGTGTCATTATTGAAATCACCAACAGCTACTTCATGTGGTAGACAGTCAATTTTAGAACCCATTTGATTTCCAAAAGAACCATTACCAATTCCAAGAAATACACTAATAAGGTTGTTTTTGTAATAAGTAACAACAATATCCAGATAAGTGTCATTGTTGAAATCACTGACAGCCACTCCCAATTGAGAATAATGAGCGGAGATTACTATTTCTTTAGAAAACGAGCCATTACCACAACCGAGAAGTATCGTGACAATGTTTTTTTCATGAGTGGCAACAATATCCAAATGCGAGTCATTGTTGAAATCTCCGACAGCTATCTTCACTGGAGAATAAGAACTGCGAAATGGAACTGATCCAGTAAAAGAGCCATTCCCATTGCCAAGAAGTACACTGACAATGCTACTGAAGCTACTAGAGATGGCGGAATCCAAAATGTTATCATGATTAAAATCTCCGATGACTAGACTCTTTGGGTAAGTGAGAACAGAAAATAAGATTTGTTTCATAAAAGAGCCATTTCCATAACCGAGAAAGACGCTAACACTTAAGTCATAAACGTTAGCGACAATTATATCCAATATAGTGTCATTGTTGAAATTTCCAACAGCCACCGGTCGAGGAGACCAACCAGTAGAATATGTATCTTTATTTAAAAAACCCTTGGCAGAACCAAGAAGAACACTGATACTGTTCGTGTCATTGTTTATAATCACTATATCTGATTGAGGATCATGATTGAAATTACCTAGTGCTACAGAGATGGAAGAAGATGATCCTGTTGAATATAGTTGAGGACTTAGAAAGCTACCATTACCATAGCCAAGAAGTACACCTACATTTTTGGTACCGATATTAGTTACGATTATATCCATTTGGTTGTCATCGTTAACATCTACTGCAATGATCGAGTATGGCGAGTTATCACTAAGTGAATTCATTATTGGACGTCCGAATGTGCCATTGGCATAACTCAAGATTATACCAATATTTTGTGTTCCATGATTGGCAACTGCAATATCTGGCAGATTGTCATTATTGTAATCAGCAACGGCAACCGAGTACGGATGCGAGTCTAAACCTGTGGATAATCTCATGTGATATTTAAAGTTTCCATAGATATCTCCAAGTAGTATTTGCAGATTATTTGTGCCTGCATTGGAAATAACAAGATCTTGGTGAGTATCATTATTCAAATCAATTGCAACGACTGAGAATGGCTGTGAATCGTAACCTGTGAAGTAAATTGTTGCATTTGAAAAATATCCATTCCCATATCCAAACATTATACCGATACTATCGGTGCCATAATTCGCAGTGACAATATCAGTTAGATTATCATGGTTAAAATCTGCGATGGCTATCCAGATTGGATGAGCGTTATCAGTTTGAGTTACTCTTTGTTCTTCAAACGATCCATTTCCATATCCAAGAAAGATACCTATACTATTAGTGCCGAAATTAGCAACAGCAACATCTAGATGTTGATCATTATTAAAATCACCAGCTGTAACCATATACGGAGAAGAATGAAGACCAGTTGAATAATTTGTTAGAAATTCAAATGTACCATTGTTAAAGCCAATAAACAGATCGATAGTGCAAAAAATGGAATTTGCAACAACAATATCAAGCGAGTTATCATTGTTGAAATAGTTCGCAATAACAGATCGAGGACCGTAATTATATTCAATTGGATTTTCTTTTGTGAGTTCAAAGTTAAGATCACGGTTGTTAGCTGAGTGATAAAATAAAGTTGCATCAATGTTGAATTGTTTCAAAGAATGAATATTTTTATTTTATGATTTGATCAGAGTTTAAAGAAAAAAAGATTCTTAGATTACTCATCGTCGCAGTGAAATTAGAAATTATAATTGTCATAGTTAGCCATGTGAAAACTTATTTCTATGATCTATGTATGAAGTGTATCATCTCACTATTCTTTACTTAATCTTCTGGCATCGTTGTAAAGAAATAATTCAAATATTTTAAGTAGTACGTCTTTGTATTAAATTATCAACAAACTGTGACAGGTTCAACGAAGAAGAAATTCATGTATAATTTATACATGTCATAACTTTCTAGTAGATTGTGACTTGGATACGACTCAATGACGATCTAGTCTGCGATGCTAACAGACTCAGATTAAGACGAAACAAACTCCTAACCAGACACGTGGTTCTTGTGTTGTCTCGGAAACGTTTTTTATTGATTCGATTTTAAATATTCCAGACAACATCAATTTATCAGTAAGATGAAGCAGTTGAGACTTTTCATAATTTGAAATTCATCAGTGTTTCATTTTAAAAGCAAGGATCGGTGAAATATAGAATCCTACAAAGGTATGAATTTCGACACCCCACCCTATTAAATTTAAAAGGGTACAATAACAGTATATCGTTCAAGATTTCATTATTTATGCAATGATGAAGTCAAAGTTTTACAAATGTCAAGAATAGTAAAGAAAAATAGCACAGGTAATATTTAAATCAGAAAAGTAGTACTAGATACATCACGAAAGAGATTTTTAGATCTTTGAAAGTTCAGAAACAAGGCTGACCTTATTCTTTTAAAATCTTCAGCTACTTAAGTAAAACTCCTCAACACTTATCATATTTTCTTGCAAATATACTAATTGAAATTCAGATTTTTTGAGAAATCAATCAATGAATGGTGGTTAAAGGGGTGGGCCAGACGTTCTGACCCGATTTGTGTATTATAATTTTCTATGTTAAAACATACATTTGAAAATTTGTCTCTATGATAGAAAGATGCAGTAAAACACCCTCTACAAAATGGTCTATGATTGACCTCCTCTCACGGATATAGCAAGATAGTTATAAGCTTAGAAATATGCTTCACAAAAAATAAAAACTAACCGCGAACTTTCAGCTCACCTGCATAATCACTGTAAAGTCATAATATAATTAATTTGAGATGTTTGATGATCTTCAGGTTGTTAGCTCATCATATTAATATATCCGAAATCCCTTCCTAGATCTTAGTCTATTTTTTATCCAGGTACTTAATATGTCTTTCGATCTGTGTAGTTCACTTTGCGTATTCTCTATCTTTGTGTTCGTGCTATCTTTTCCAGCCCTTTTAAGCACTCTCTCTTTGTTCTCATGATGTCTATTTCTTTTGTATTGATATATTGTCTCACCACTCCAACCTATAATAGACTGGTTGCAATGTTAAAAAAGTATAAAATACTCGATAAATTTCTTATAGCGTATAGCAAGATGTGAAGCACATCT
Organism: Rotaria macrura; assembly: GCA_900239685.1. NCBI lineage: Eukaryota > Metazoa > Rotifera > Eurotatoria > Philodinida > Philodinidae > Rotaria > Rotaria macrura. The sequence continues at coordinate 15,304 of OENT01001641.1, forward strand.
TGTTTTGGAGGAGCAGTTTTGAGGACTCGTTCTTTCTTTGAAGGAAATGAATCCCACATGGATGGCATCCAAAAGTGCTGATGAAATGCGATCTAATGAAAATCGACCATTGTTACGTTGGGGTGCATTCTAAAGAGTCGCGGTTCATTTTTGTTTTATGTGAAGCATATTTCTAAGCATGTATCTATCTTACTAAATGCGTGAGAGGAGGTCAATCATAGACCATTTTGTAGAGCGTGTTTTACTGCATCTTTCTATCATAGAGACAAATTTTCAAATGTATGTTTTAAAATAGAGAAATATAATACACAAATCGAGTCAGGACTTCTATCTCACCCTTTATCTATTACGTCCAACACGGTATTCCTTCATGGAGGTCTTCTATTGTACGGAAGGATTGATATTGACTACGAATGTTAAAAACAATATCAAAAAAGAAAGACATGAACAGCTGTTGTCCTTTGTGAATAAATGACACGAAGTAATTATCCGATAGGCATTTTCTCATTATTGCCCCATGAATAGAAGATATTATTCGATAGTAGAGGTTGTCTGGCGTCAGGCGCTTAAACTGTGCAGATTGACATAATGAAAAGTCTACCCTGCAATACTCTCTACTTTTCAAAATGATACCCTAACCTAAAGTTGGGCAGCGTTGCTAAACTCTAGTGAAATATTGTTCGTGAAATGTGTGAATATGATGTCAAAAAGTTGACCACCCTTGTGTCTATGTTTTAATTAAGAGGTATAATATTCAAAACGTACCTGTTTGTCCAGGTGAAGTGAAACAGACTATTATTATACCCGCAATAGTAGTAACACAAGCGAATATAATGAATAGACATACAGTTTTTGATTGCTGATGTTTCGACCACCATGAGTTGCTCCTAATAATAGTATCACTTCTATTATAATGCGTAAGATGAGAAAGAAACTAGACGTACACTTTCGTAGGAATTGTTGAACGGTGAAGAATCGTATAAGTTACTTCTATGCTACTTTGATGTTTTGTCGAACTATTTGTGTTTTGGCAATTTACATCAGTATTTTGTACATCGAACGATTGTTCCACTTGATTAATAGTGTTATCCATTAAATCTTTGTATATCTATATTACGAATAGAAGATAATTTACAAATCTGTTTCTAAATATGTATCACCTATAATTTGAATATGTTCAGCATAGATGATAAATGTTTGATCGTCTGTTTCTTATGTAGAATATGTACAAGTGTGTATGATCAAAGATAATAACTTGAGTGAGAAATATGAAAAGAAAATCTTTTAATTCATATCTGTTCTTAACAAATGAGAGCATGTCAATAACTATGACGATGCTAAATTTGAAATGAGTGCAATTAATTTAATCGACATATACATATATTTTATGTGAATCAATGGTAAAGACAAAGTTATTGAGGGATAAATACATAATATTGACAACAATCTTTTTTAATAATATCAACGAGAAATTTTCATCCAATAGAAATGCATTGATTGTGATCTATGAATTTCTTTTGTTGATGTTTTAACCTCTCTAAGAATTTTATTCGATAATGCGCGATAGATTAGAACTCATTGTTTTCTGCATAATAATTAACTTATTTGATTGAATAATTCATATTGAAAAACCTAACTTATCCATCTTCATTCGATACTCTGTTTCATTAGGAAAAATTTTGAACTGTCCCTACAATGTTTTAGAAGTACAAGTTCATACATTGCATCTATTTGGGAAGGATGACAGGAGGAATATTCTCCTGTTATGAAAGACGTTTCTACGGCTCTCTGATGTTCAATTAAGTACGTTTAAGAAAATATGGAACCCTCGACTTGTAATAAGCATTTTAAGAAAAGTTCTAAACATGATCATCTTTACAAAGGTGGTCTCAATGTGGTCATATTTGAATAACGACTCACACGAGTGAGTTGAAAGTTGATTTTATTTATTATAAAAGTTTTGTCCTTCAATATCGAATCGCTGAGATTTTATGAATTATCTAATATGTGTAAAAACGTACATTTATGGTAACTTTGGTCGAAACTAGATAGAGGTCTGAAATTTTTGTTTTAAATAGAACAGCTAAATTGTTCCATTTGATCAAGACAGTACTCTCAAAACATGGCTTTTGTTACAAGTAGGGATTTTCATGATAGGATATCTTCCAAGAAATGGATTTTTTTTGAGGTGCTGATTCGTAAAACTTGAAAGCACTCTCTATGGTCTACAATTCTGAAGACAATTAGAGGGGGCTCTCTAGAAATGACTTGCGCCAAAGGCCATCTTGGGAGACTTTATGGACAAGTCCATGTTTAAGCCACAAACTTAGTTGCTCAGTTGAGATCATTAGATTTTACTCAACTTCACAAATGTTGTAGACAAGAAAGTTTTACAGGTTCGTCGCAAGTGATTTGGACAAACAAAATTGCTCTACTTCTGAGACATTGACTTTTTCTGAGGGTATTATCGTTAAGAAAATACATTTTTTGCAATATGTAATTACCCAGTGAGATTTATTCATAACCAAAATTTTAACTTGCTAACATGATAGGTTCAAGAGACATTTACATACACACAACACTTCAAAATGATCATTTTTTCGTTTATCTGGTAGCATTATTGAGCTCATCAGTATTTCATCTGTTTGGTGTTATTTTCATTTGGATAATATAGATTCATGATATCTACTCGCAGTAAAAGTTTCAAGTGAAATACATGTTTCCTTGATGAGATATACGTATGAAGAGAAATGTGCTTTCTTGACTTGGCATATTCCGAACCCGAAACTTTGGTATAAGGTCTGTTCACTGTATCCTGTAGAAAAGTTCCGATTCTGTGCATGTCTATATTTGAAATCGAATAAACTCAATTGAAAAAATTAGCTCGTGGCTTAAATGAGCTGGTTCTTATACTATGACTTACACCGACATTTTACGTGTGCACCTTCCTGTAAGCAATAAATATCTTTGCACGGTAAAGTTATCGTGACAAAAATAGATCAATGACTGATAGATACATTTTACAGTATCTTTGTTTTTCTTGTGACTGTCAGTTAGAAAAATAGAACATCTAATGAAAGATTAAGCAATGAATCGTAGGAATTGGATCAAAAAAATTGCGTTCTCATGTTTGAATAAGTGTCTCATTCTCAAAATCACGAGAATAAAAAATAAGCACTTTCACATAACCTAATGATTATGTTCTTACGAAGTAAGAAAATATTTCTAGAGATTAAAAATAATATCTAGCTCCTGATTCTTGTATGTGAAACAAATTTTTAAATCAAATACAAAATAGTTTGAAGAAGTAAACAGGAATGTTTGTTTTTCTAGAAATTTTCTTATGTGTTTTGAATTTTATTTCACTCTCTTCAACCTGAAAATAATTTGCTTGGGTTCTCTGAAAAATTGAGTCGTTTACAAGCAAGAATTTCGTATGCAAGTATCTTTCTTGAGAAGATCTGTAAAGTTTTAGTAATTCAAAATTTCACTCATTGTACTAAGAGAACTGAATATTGTATCTGGAGAACATTCTCTAAGATAGTAACAGGCACGCCAACAGTAACTTCTGAATATCTATTCGAGTACTACATAATTCTTTAATGTTCTTAACAGCTATTTCTAACTGTTAGCAACATTAAAAAGAATATTTTATAGTAAAATCGTTTCGTCCTTGATTATTATTCTCCAATAACATATTTTATCATCAAAATATTTTTCTACGCATAATATGTGTTTCATTGACATACCTTTCTTATAAAAGATTTTGAGTACTACCGTTAAAGAAGGGGCCTCTATATTATTTTATCTCTTATAATCTATATTTATCTACGTGCGTGTATAGATACTTATTTTGATTAGATCGATGGTTTGAACGAATAAAACAAACTAATCATGTATTTTCTCGAAAATTACTCTTTATGAAAATAGAAATTCTTATTTCGTACTTGACAATCCAGAAATCAAAAGTTCATCATGCAAAAAACTAATATCTAAATAATAGTGTAATTTATATCTATCATGTAAAAACTTTTGATTCCATCGATTTCTCATGCGTATTATCTTTACATAACACACCTGTACATTTACTTGAAGGCTTCGTCTTAACAAGAGTACAAAATAATTCAAAATGGTAGATTGTAATAAAGGAAAATAAACCAATGTTACAACGGTATAAAATATTTTTCTTTCATGCATGAATGCAAAGCTTATTTTTTATTTTATTGGTTGCATTTAATGATGATTCGCATTTAAGAAGACAAAAGAAAAATATGTGAATACACAAAAATAATAAATGTATGACTGCGTAATCCAAGGAAGATTATTTTTTTGCTTCATTTCAATTGACTTCACGACAAAATATGAAATTATCTTCGCGTAGATAAATTTTCATAAGTTTTGAAACTTTTTTTTGCCATGGAATCCATATTCTCAGATACTTCTTTGGATTAGAAATTTTGGTTTCACATGAAGACCAAGTATGGAAAATTTTTCTCCCGTACTTAATTTCAGATTTGATATTTTTTAATGAACAAGAGGATCATAGTGAAGTGTACGTGTATTCTATGAACGTCACTAATTTTCTAGTGGCAACTGGCATCCTGAATAAGAAAATCGTGTTTGGAACAAATAGATTATAAGGAAAGCGTAATGAAACTTCAATAAGTTTCAATAATTCCTTTCTATCAGTTTAGGTTGTTACATGGATAGAATGTAGATGTATTTTTATTCCTCGTTAGTGAAGAAATAATGACGCATTTTACTTATGTTCAAATCAAATGCAGTATGAGAGTCGATTGTTGCATTATCGAATCGAGTTCAAAATGTTTTAAGCCTATTTTGTGAGTACTACTGGACTGTGAGTGTGGATGTGCGAACGTGGCTATCAGTATGCATGAAATTCAATAGAAGGTCCCCGCTAAGGATGTGCTGTGCCAGTTTACTGAACATTGATTGACACCGACAGGTTCAGTGTTACTGAAATATTGAAAAAGCTAACACCGACGTCATTAGTGATACAAAGTTCATCAGTTATTCAGTGACGTTGGTGTCAGTTTTACTAATATTTCAATGATCAGTAACACAAAACCTATCCGTGTCCACAAAGCATCACTGTCGTTGACGAAAGTGGTGGGTTCTTCAGCATTGCCACTAACATCGTCGATCCCAAGTTCCCACTAACACTCACACGTAATTTCATATGAGAAACAAAGGTTATATTTTTATTTTAGTACTAATTAAAGATTTTTCGGGATTTTAATTTTCTATGTTTTGCCATCTAACCAAAAATAGAAGTAATTACACCTAAGTATAAATCTCACTAGTGAATATACGTAGTATTTTATTCTCATTTGAAATATCATACAAATAATTCAATCGATGAAAAAGAGTCTATAATCTGTTTTTGTTTTGTTATTCAGATAAAATTTGAAATAGTTAATCGATCGAAAATATATATAGCAAACTTTGCTTGCTTTAGTATTCGTTCATACAGAATAATTTCAGATAATTCAACAATTGAGATTCATAGAAAGGCTATTGTGTTCTTTCTGGTTAAGAATGGAGATTTTTTTAAACATTTCTAATTGCATACAAGAAACTTTCTGAGGCAGGAAGTGTGGTTGCTGAAGAAAATTTTCTAGTACACTTTTGTATGTTAACTTTTGAAGTCTGAATTATGAGATTTTATTCTACATTCGATATCCACTGTATGCTAAAATAGCAGACCTATGCTTGTTCATCAGAGAACAAACTAATTCTTCAGATTCGTCCAAATGTTTTCGATCGAATAATAAAAGCGATTTATAATTTCATGGAAATTCAATTTATTTACATTATTGATAAATTCATATTTTATGCATTTAACCCTTTCTAACCGGCAACCAGAAGAATGCGTGCAAAAATCTCTTCTCCACTATATTTAGACTTGAGTCACTGCATAGATATCGAAAATCTAGTATTCGATTCTGGGAAGATGATGAGTCGCAAAACGACTTGATGTTACACTTTGATCACATCCGATCGTAATCGTACATGCATGTCAAAAAATTGATCTTTTTTCTACCTAAAGGAGTTTGATGCTTCATAGATTTTCTTAATATATACCATGAAACTAGAACAAAGATTATTTTTCTACCGCTTCCCTCAATACCTCAGCCGGGTTATCGATAGAATATCGTGAAACATCACAGAACTATGCAAAATTCACCTGTTTTCTTGAGATAAGACCTAGCATTTAGAGCAGTTGAGGGAGTTTTCGAACTAGATTATAGTTTACCGTTAACAATCACTGCTGGATGCTTCGAAAACTCCCAGAGTTCCTCTAAAGTCTAGGTCTCATCTCAAGAAAACAGGTAAAATTGTGCCTAATTCTGTGATATTAACTAGGTTGATGCATCGACAGGAAAGATAGAAACATAACTTTTGTTCTAGATTCACAGTACGGATTAAGAAAAAGTATAAACCATCAAACTCTTTTAGGTAGAAAACGGATCAATATTTTTTATTTGTTTGTACCGGTATGACTGGATGCCACCAACAGGTAACATTCTTGTTTTTTTCTTGTACGATTCATTACTGAAACACTGCCATTAGTAGTGAGAGAAACTGAGAATTTATCAACAAAAAATTTATAGTAGGTACTTCGAATATCGACTTTGATTATATGTTCGAAACAGTGATAGTTCTGACTGTGGGGATTCTCCATGGTACTCAGCTTGTATGATACTGCTTTGAAAAAGCAAAGTACATTTATCTTGCATGAAAGGTAAATAAATTGTGACATTGATGCACTTAATTATCATGATATTAGAACGATATTCAACACCAGTTTGAAACAGTTTTTGATAAAACAATTTCAAAATGTATTCATTTGGCACCATCCGGCAGGAAAGGGTTAAAAAGATCTGCAGTTTAATAATTGACTTCTATTGAAGAAAACAAACGTATTCAACGACGATACTTTTTGTTCTTAACGAAGTGTTTATTTTTGAGAGATAGCCAGAGAAAAATAAAGATAACGAATAAAAACATCATTCACTGACGTAATTCCTCGATGTCCTGAGACAAAGAAAACTGATATCAAGTCCGTTCGCTTTGGTAGAGTTACAGAAAATTTTAACACTCAATAATATTAGAAATCGTCAAAACCGGATGTAAAATGAGCACTGGGAAAATTAATTTGTTACATATACTTCATTGTTTTTCTAATGCTATCTGAGTAATAAACTAATTTCATATTGATTTTTTTAAAATTACAAATTGAAATCATAGTTACTACTGACTAAAAATTGATATAAGAAATAAATTGTACATAAAAAAAGAAATACCATTTACGGTTATGTATGATCACATCATCGATTAAGAGTATTGGATAATATTTTTTTTTCACACTACGCCACATCGTTACTGAAGTAATCAAGCTCATCGATTGGCAGTGTGATGAAAAACGTTTGTTTTAATAGACAATATTCCCTCGAATCTTTTCATGCATCAAGTCACTTTTAAGAGCATCTTTTTTACCTAGGCTACAGATCACAAGAGAAATAGATTCATAAGCTAATTTGCTTTTCTGGACTGTCGACAGTTGGATTATGAATGTTTTAGTTAATATTCGAAATATGCTAGCGAGTAAGACAGCACATCATATCAGAGGATTGTCATCGGAACTTTCAGTTCATACGAATGAGTGCTTACGGACTTATTCAGCTTCGGATAATTGGCCACTTACTTTTAAATTGAAAACATTGCCCTTTATAATTAGTACCCTAAGTCTTCCGCATAATTGAATCCGTCAATATTCGTTTTATTTAACAAGATTTGAATTCTAGACAAAGAATATCGATTCCGAACTATTGCAGGTTTATTTTTCCTCGTGATCAGTCGCATATTTGTACTGTTTTTTTTTCCATGATGTATCTATGCATTGAATAGTATTTATTAATCCATTTATGTGATCTCTGATGCAATTAATCATAGAACTGAGAGCAGAGGGAAGTGCAGAATTTCATATGATCAAGACGGTCACGAATACGGAATTAAATATTTCAATAGGATCATCAATAAATCTATGCGTATGGAAAAATTCAACAGTACTTCTTTCATTTCATAGAATAGATTATCCGATTAAAAAAAACACATCATCTGTGAAATCGATTAGTCACGCTTCATAATGGAATTGAAAGTTTGAAAAATAAACTAAAAAAAATGAATAAAACAATGCAAAAATGCGTTGCTCATCAATTAAAATTCTATTGACTGTGTTTCAATCATTTTTCCATACATTAATGAATGATGAACCAGATTAAATTGCCACTATTGTAAAAACTATTTGCTCACATTAGATTCGATTGGAATTATTCATAAAATTCATAGTGATGTTCACTTAAAGCTTTGTCTATCAAATCGTATGTTAATTTTGATTTATCGAATTTTTTCTTGGTCGAAAAATAGAACAGAAAAATGTCATTGGCCAATGCACGAAAATGTGCTTTAATAAATTCCGTCAGATCTCTTGATGTCAATGGATGCCGTTTTTTAAGCTGTGTTAAATGCTCGAATCGATGAAAGCTGCATACATTTCTTTCACCGAATCTTGAGAATTCGAAATATGTGTTCTTATTTCTATCGAACAAAATCTTAAGTTAAAGATGTATCGTACATGTATTTGTCTAAAAAAAGTTGTTTCTTTTATCTATTACTAACACGGAGGACTTTCATTGGCTGTAATTTATGGTCAAAGTAGAATAGTTCATCATTCATTAAATTAAATTATGCAACAATGGAATAGTTGAATATAATTCATTTCAATTATTTCATAATTGAATAATAGAATCGTTTTAGTTGATTTATTCAAATAGTTGAACAAATGCAAAGTTCTTCAATAATTAAATTCAAATATTCTATTCAAATTTGATACGTTACACTACATAGTATCTAGGTTTTATTCATAGAGGTTAAATTACGATTTATGCCTTTTATAAATAACCAAAAACATGAAAGACAACATAAAAGTTGATGTGAAAGTTCCCGAACAAAAGGTTTGCTCGGTTTTTATCCAATTGAACGTATTCTAGACGAGTAAAAAGTCAAAGGTTAGAATCAGAATTTGACATTCTTTCTGAATATGAGGTCAGAAATTGTTTGAGAGTAGTAAGGAAAGTTTTTGAAAAATTGTCTAGATGAAACAAAATTTTCCCCACATTTTCGTATTTTCACTATTGGAATCCTGAAAAAAATTCCTATAGCTTCACTTCAGCTTATATTCTTGATGAAGTATCCGTTCTACAAAACTACTGAGATCGACTATTTTTGACATCTTTCCTAACGTGCTGATAGCGAATAGGAAAAAACTATTGTTCGTCTTCCAAACTATCGTTTTTGGTCGTTCAAACATTTCCTCACATCTCTGGAAAATAATTAGATAAAAAGTTTCTGAACATATTTTTCGGTGTCTTGACTCATCCCATTTTCATTCGTATACAATACTTTCAAGCGAATCAAAATGGAACAAATATCTTTTCCAGAAACTTTCGCACCATCAGTTGTTGTTTTTATTTTCTTGTCGTTTTGTCTAATTCTACTAAAAAAGATAGAATTGTATACATGAATAAATAATACACTACTGTATCAAACTAACGAACATTTTATTTTAATAAATGTAAATTCAAACGAAATATTAACAATATATTTAAACACAAGATTACAACTGGTATTGATTATGCTTCTGTCAGTACCATTATACAACATGAACATACTAATTTTGTTTTTGATGATCCTTGGAACTCCAGTTGAGATTTAACCTTATCTTAGCATGATCCCTATCTTTCTCTCTCTTTTGTTAAAAGACCATTTTTTCAAATGTTTTGAGCATATTTTGTCTTCTTTAGGATCATTATTTTTTAATGAATCCAATGAATTAAATTTTTAACAAGCAAAAGAAAATTTTTAAATATGTTTATTGCGCAGCACAGATACATGATAAAAGTGACATCTACACATAAGCCTCTGTGGAAAAGTCATTTATTTTTAGTCTATGAATCCGGAAGCTCATCAAAGGATAAATATTATTTCTGCTCGCATCCGTGTAACAAACGTCCAGAAATCAAAAGAATATAAAAATCAAAAGATTTCATACATCAATAATATTACTATAGTGACATTGCTAGTTGAATTCTATACTATATGTAGTAAGAAACATTTTCGTCTTATACAAAATGTGCAATCATTGATAGTTAGGGGACTAGGTTTGAAAAATGTCGAGTTACATTCTACTTCAATGAATTATACTTCACCTTAATATTAACGATGTATTCAATGTTTCTATTATTCACATGTAAGTACATGGAGAATATTATATCGAGTTAAATTTTTCTTGAATTATCAAAAATGAATTTTCAATGAGAGAAATAACTTTAGATTTTATGTTGAACGTCATGTTACATAACTTGTAAAGAATATCAATAGCATCCATTTTTGTATAACTAAAAGATTAAATCATATTTTCATTGTTGTTTCTTAGCATGTCTAGTTTTGAGATTATATTCATCAATTTATTGTATCGTGCATAGATGAATTTCCATTTCATTTATTATATTATCATTCTTGTATGAAGTTTTCCACATAAATTTATAGAAGGTCAGTATGTTTAAATGATATTACGAGTTTCATTTAATAATAATGAACATCTGATTTATTTGTGTAAGAAAAACTACAAACTGAATAAACTTCTATGAATAATTTCAAACAAAGCTAATTTTAAAAAAACTACAATGAACATCTTTCATCGGTTTTCGTCGCTAAACTATTAGTAACTCATACGGTAGGATAACTTTCAATTTCACTCAATATGTTCTGATTGGCAACATTAAAAAGAATAATCATCATTGACATTGCTCTGTAGACAACAAAAAGAAAAAGTATTTATTTTGTTGTGGTTCAAAAGCTTAACAAGTTCAAAATGAATGAATGTTGAGCGTGGTGAAAGAATAAACTTCTTCGAGATTCATATTTCTTGGTATCTATTTTTATCTAAAAAGTTATTGGAAACTGTGAGCGATGTCAAAGGTTTTTATTTCTGACATCTTCGTTAAGAAGTAAATGTGTCCTTTTCCGGTGCACGAATTTTTTAAGGGCGTTTCATGCTATCTCACTAAAGGTCCTTTAGTAAAGGACATTCAATTAAGACTTTTGAAAACTAAACAATAATTGTAAGTCATGTATAAAACGTGTTTTTAATGTTTTTCATCTCAATTATTATTAAATACAGAAAATAAAAGAAGCACATCTTGCTTTGAATTATCGATGCAGGATATTATTGCTTGATGTAAACAGGGTTAAGTACATTCTTAGTTTTTAAACTATATAGTTAATGTTATGAGCAGAGATTAGGAGAAATATTTATTCTGAAGGAAAATAAATGACTGCAATTACTGTTTTCTTCATAAAAAGATATCAAAGACTAGTGAGTTTGTTTTTGTTTATTAAAACACAATCAATAGTGTGTGTGAGTATCGATCTTTGTGTTATCGACTTAGCAGACATGATCTTTTAACATTATATTATCACGATGAATTATCTGGATCTAGTAAGAATGAACCGTGTATATGACTCATAGTAAGAGGCATATTAAATTACTGGTTGAAGTTGACAGCTTGGTAACATAATACATAAAAACGAATTTCGAGACTAGTCTCTTTAATACCATTTGGTTTCATCTCTTGACGTTTACATAAATGAATACAATAGTGAATAGTAAATTTTTAGTATTATTGCCATATTTTAGTGACTTATACAAAGAAGAGGAAATATTCGAGCTATACAGTTTGACTAATTTACTGTAACGCTTTCTGAATTAAGATTTTCAAAACCTTTTTTTTGACATACGTAAATTCAAATGCAGTTTTTTGTACTGATTATAAGAATTTTACATTTTTTCTTAAAACGAAAGCTGTTGAGATATAGTATCTTGAGTTTCTGTACAAAGAAATTTTTTCAAAAAAACGTCAGTTTCATGCCATTCGACTCAGAATACGATCGTCTACAAAACCGAACTATTTACTTTTTGTTGTCACCCCTAAGGACAACTTCTAGCTTCTAGTACAAATTTCAATTTACTCCACGGTTCATATACTCCGTTTTCGATGTAACAACTTCATTCTTGTATAGTACGACATAGGTACCGTATGGACTTACCAGGTCGAAGAATCTAGTGACCGCGAGTTCGGTCCGGATTTCATCAGATTTTGTCGGAATCTGACGAGAATTGATAGAAATCTGTGAAAAATTATTCGTATCCAGTCGGATTTTATATCGGATTCCGGGTCACTGGATTTCCAGTTACTTCCGATCGAATTCTGTCAGTAATAAGGCGATCCGGTAGGATCTGATTACTCATCTTCGTCCTGCCCAGGGCAAACAACCAGATGTTAAGATCTGATAAGATTCTGCATCTGATCTTGTATGATCTTGTAAGATCAGACGAAAAATCGTATGAAAATCGTAGTCTCTGAGATCTTGCATCAGATCAGACATTCAGATTCTTGAAAGATCATACACATTTATAAGATCTTTCCAGAATCTGACTGTGAGATCTGATGCAAGATCTCAGAGACGACGACTTTTTGTCAGATTTCACCCATATTCCAAGATCTTGCATGTTGTTCATAAGATCTTGTGTCAGAGTTTTCGACCTGGGTGATTGGATCCGACCGAATCTGATCAACTGATGAAATCCTATCGGAATCCTGGTTGAGGAATGAATAACGGATCTGACGGGAAAATAGTGATTTATTGTTTGAGTGCTAATTTGTACCCCGATGATATCGTCGAAGGTCTGTCAGAACCCTGTAACGGATGTCGTTGGACTCCAATGATCGGATTCCAATCCTAAGGATCCGAATGTCGTTCCGCAACCAGGATCTCTTCGGTTTCATAGAAATTCACGATAAAGTCCGATTGAATCCAGTTATCCGAATGAATCTCCTGGAGCTCGATATTTTGAATAAATTGTCACTATAAGTCAACATTTTGGGAAAATTAACTATACATTCGGATACCCTATCCGATTCTTCACAACTCTATGCATGTGAGTTTTCAATTGTACTTGTTTCCTAACAGTAAATTAAGCACCACAAAGGCACCCTCATCATCAGATTCCCCAGGAATGCATTATTGTTTTCTTCTTTATCTATTTCAAATTTATTTTGCATATTGGAACATGTTATTATAAAAGTTAGTATGCATTCTGAAAGCGCGAGAAACTCTATATCATCTAACATATTTATAGCTTGTCTTGCATTTATTTGGTGTACCAAATAAATGCAAGACAAATCATAAATATAAAAGATGATATAGAATTTCTCACGCTTTCAGAAGATCCGTTTACTATTTTAATGACACGTTCCTATATTCAAAATAAATTTGAAATAGCTGAAGAAAAAACCAAGGCATTCCCGGGGAATCTGATGATGAGGGTGTGGCGATTATAGATAGAAGAAGATTTAGTGCTGTTGGTATTACACTTTATTTAATTTCCTCATATCATAAATAGCTTTGTTGGATACACAACACGCGTTTATATACGCAACCAAGAAAGAGAGAGAAGGAAACAATAAACATAACAACAAGAGGATGAGGATAACAGGATAGATAATTATGGAAGATAATACATGTATTCCTGTCAACAGAATAATTACCGAGCTGATCGTACTCATGAAAGGATGAAAGAGAAAATATATGTTGACGAGGAAAAGCCCGAACAGACAAAACGTTATCTAAGAGTGCTCTCAACATAGAACGTCACTGAGGGTACCTGTGCTCTGCTTAATTTACTTTTATGGTACAAATTTACATATATTGAGTTATATAAAATTGGACTGGGTGTCCGAATCTATAGTTACTTTCCCCAAAATGTTGATTAATAGTGATAATTTATTCAAAATGCAGAATGACACTATCTTTTCCAGGGTGATATATGAAAGCTAAATATTTCTGAGCACGTTAACTATCTCACATTTGGTTGACAAAAAACCAGTGTCTCAGCGTTACTCGTTAATAAAACCTTCCTAAACGCTGAACATTGTAGTCAAACAAGATCATTCTTGCAGCATCAGTAGAGTATGATAAACTGCGTCTAATAATTTCCTAATGGTCTCAGGAACGTGCCAATGAGGGGGTGGAGGATCCTGTACTTTCTATATTTACAATGTCTTGAGAAATAATTATGTGAAGTATCAAACTAGGAGCCGATCTTCAACTTTCTCCTTTTGGGGACATCCCTGAACAATCGTCTTAGCTTAAATACCTTCCGACACAAGTGAAATACAATGAGTTAAAAACGGCACAGCATTACATTCGGACAAACTATATAGAAGAAAACATGAGACAAAGCATGTAGCTTTATAATCGAGTTTTTTTAGAACTCTTAATGCTCGATGAACCTATGAAATTCGTCTTAGTTTGAATCTTTCGTTATTGTCTCTAGTATCATTTGTGACAAATGCTTCGGGTTTTTCATTTAAAGTGACTAATACTCCCCTTGAGGAATGAATCTGACAAAATACAATTAGATTTCAGAACACATAACCATTATCGGATTTAATAGTTGAATTCTATGTCAGTAGTTTCGTATGAATTAGTATTTGATGCCAAGATTAGACATTGATCAAACCCTGCAGTCGATTCCAGTTCGAATAATCTTTCTCTGAGAAGATAGCATTCAAGGAAATACCATTCTCATTTTCCGATTCACCTATATCATCTGCTGAGTATTTTGTATGATTCTATTTACATGTATCAATATGTTTCAGTTTATCTTTAGAAAATCAGAAAATCGTATTATTAAAACAAGAAATATAAAGTTAAGTCGATATTCGATACACAATGTCCTCACATTCATCAACAGTAGACATAATCTTAAAAGTCTCCTATCAATACACATTGTATGTTAGTTTTTTAATATTATTTCCTGGTATTATTGGACATATTGCTAATATTAGTGTATTTTCTTCACTGAAAATATTTCGTGGAAATCCATCGGCATTTTATCTCGTTTCTGAATCAATTGTTAATTTAATTGAATTAATGATTGTATTTACATCACGTATTGCAATCAATGGTTTCAATGATGATCTTACGCAAACATCATTAATTTGGTGTAAACTACGAGCATTTGTTACACAATCTACAAGTTTGATTTCATTTACTATTGTTTGTTTTTCGACTATTGATCAATATTTGTCAACAAGTTATTATTCATTTTTAAGAGAAAAAAGTAAAATTAAAACAGCAAAAATTCTTGTTATCAGTGCAATCCTATTTTGGAATCTACATGGTATATCAACGTTGTGTATGTTTGAAATTGAATTCAAATCTGGATGTAATGTTTATAATAACATTTATTTACATTATGTCACATATTTCTACTATCTTATATTGACTGGAGCTTTACCGATTGTTGTTGCGACATTATTCAGTATATTAGCTTATAGAAATGTTCGACATATTTTACGGCATCAAACAACAGTGCGTCGACGAAAACTCGATCGACAATTGACAGCAATGATTCTTGTTAGAGTTACATTTTTAGTCATTATGATAACACCCTTTTTTTTAGAACGAATTTATGAACTTCATACATTAACAAACGATGATAGTATGCTTTCACAAGCTATTGTACAACTTATAGGAACAATAGCTGTTCTATTTTATCATCTTAATTTTGCCGTATGTTTAATCTACTAATACGTCTATATACAGTGGCAGTCAAAAATGAGCGTTCACCTTTTGTTTTTCATTTTTCTCCTTGATCATAATAGTTAGAAAAAGTGTAAAAGATTCAAACAACTGAAAGAGCTTATAATTAGATAAATTTCTAAGACTCCGACAGAAATTAGACGTCGCTCAACTCTCTACGATGTTTTTACATTAAACTGTATTCACTTTACGGGGAAGGGCACCTCAACGTCAAATTATGCAGAAAAAAAAAGCTAAAACGATAGTGACAATCGCTGAGCAGCCTTTCGTAAATTGAATGCAGTTCAGTGTAAAAAACAACATAGTAGAGAATTGAGCAGCATCTAATTTCTATAGAAATTTTAGAGATTGACTTCTTTGGGATTTGTCATGTACAACTCAGTTAATTATAAACTCTTTCAGCTGCTCGAATCTTTTTTCACATCTTTTCTAACTATTATGATCGAGGAGAACAATGAAAAACTGACGGTAGACGCTCATTTTTACCCGTCACTGTATAAAGCTATTATTAATTTTGATTGTTTCAGGGTTCGTTCTATGTATTTCTAATATCATCTATACGATTTCGAAGACAAGTAAAACATGTGTTCATTAACAAAATCTGGCGAATGTACTGTAAGAGGAGAATTCGTCAAAATCAAATTGCTACAACAGTACAAAGTTCTCCGAGTGATCTTGATTTGTAATCAACATAATTATACACAATAAATTATTAATATGAAATCTATCAATGACTTGTTTTGAATACATTCATAATGGAAAAAAGGAAGTGTTTATTTTATAAATGGATTTCTTCGAAATGAATGATTTAGATGATAGAAACTGATTTGAGAATTTAAACAAAGTTCTAGATGGTTAGAAAGTAAAAATTCGACGATTGTTTTTCTAATCTCCTCTCGTTTTCTATGTTCATATTTATGGACTGAAATATTTCATCATATTCATTGTAACTACTTTCATTTACTAGTTATAAGAGAAGAAACAAATTGACCTTTCAACTACAAGAAATTTTGCGAATTGATCTTAGCTTTTATTTGATTCTGTTTTTATGTGTTAATGAGAAAATTTAAATTTCATGTACATATCTTTCTCACTAATTGTATATTTCATCTGTTTGATCGTACACTCTTGTCTATGTTTTTTCTTTCTTTCAATGTGACATCTAAAGCCTTAACAAATCTGAAAATAGATTTCATATTAAATAATGAAACTTCAATTTCATAGTTTCTCGAATCAAATTTTTACTTTACAGGGATGAAAGCTATGATATTAAATATAGAATTACGTATATGCTCACATTAAAAAATTTAAATTTTTCATACGGCAATCAAAAACCATCTAAATCAATATAGTGTAAGACATGACGGGCAAACGATTGTTGCAAGATAGAAGCTTGAGATTTGAATATACTTCTCCGACAGAGTGTAAAAGATTTTTTTTCCTGACCAATGATTTATGATTATGCATGATGAAAATGTCATGAGAATTCTATCAACGACTGTCAGCCAAGACTTGTAAAACATTATTCCTGAAATCGATTTAGTACCAGAGTCATTGGTTTCTTCAATATTTTAATCAAATGAAGGGAGACGTAGATTCCTAATGGCGAACAAAAATGCAGTCAATTAACATATCAATGATCGCTATTTGTAGCAAATTGTGAACAATTTTTTAATTATCAAATAATGAGCAATCTTTATTGGGAGCAATATCATATAAATTATTTTTAAAACTAATAGTACTAGATGAACAAAATTTGAAAGTACAGAACTTATAATCTAATTTTTCAAACAAACTAATTAATCAAAGTGTCCGTAACTTTGAATCGCGTTAAAAATGAGATGAACATAAAAGTCTGTTTCCTAAATTGTGACTACTGATGTGTTGCTTGATTTCGTTTTTGTTTGCACTACAACACGTACCTTTTTCCGTCAATATGCATGGAATGTTTAAGGAAATGCTGGAAGAATTTGAACTTCATCCGTTTCGACGAAGAGAATAATGAATTGATGGGATCAGAGCTGGAACCAGAAAGAAATCGAAAAATCGGTCAGCTCTGCTCGCTAAACCACACCGGTTATAGAATGTTCTGGAACCGATGAAATTCCGGAAAAAATCGCAGAAAACGGTGGAACTCATTACTTCAAAATCGTTTCATTTCGTTAAATATATAGTAAAAACTGACGAAGTCACTTGCAGTTATTAGATCAATTAACTAATAGGTAGATAGAGCAATCCAAACAATATGATTTCGTTCGTCCTATTATGAATGCAGACATCTGCAAATTTTTCGTTTTTCTCATCAAGTTTCTAAGACGAAATTCGATTATGGAGTACTGCTTTGAAAAAGTATTGCGAAAAATTTCAATAGCTGATGAAATATAATTAAAACTTTCAGCTCAGAGCTGGGATCCATTTGGAAATGGTAAACTGATCCGGCGCTGGTCGAAAAATCGAACCAGCACGATCGCTAAACTAATCAGTTGAAGTCGCATGTCCTACTGCTGAAATTCCTGGAAACACCGGAGAAAAAATATCGATTTTAGAAAAGGTGGCTCCAAATATGAACTAGCTTAGAAGCACACATAAAAGGGATTCGTTGTAATGAAAATTTTCAAAAAGAATCTCAAAAACATGATTAAACTAACCTGTTTGAGAACTTTTTTTTCTCATTCTGACAGAAAAATATGTGTGATCTTAGTTTTTATGAGTAAAAATAGAATTACTAGAATAGATTTATCAAAAATTTCAAACGTTGAAATTCCAGTCTCTACCGGCTCGGTTGGCACTTTATACTTGACCGGTTCCAATCCTGAAGGGAAACCATTTCATCAACTTCATACTTGATGGAAGAAACCAAAAAATCACAGTATTTTTTTACAAAAACTATAGAAAATGAAGATAATTATTTAAAATTTTCAACCCGGTGAATTTCCGATATTGTCGGGGTCGGCTGATTTTCCAAACCGCACGACCGGACCATTTACAGTGCTGGATGGGAGTCAATAGACAGGTTTCTCTCAAAATTCAAGTGCAATTGATGAATCTCTTGGAATGTTTATTACTCTTTCGAGGAAAATCCATTAAGGTTGACTTTTTTCAGAAGGAGTTCCCCGCCAATAGAGTCAAGTAAAAACTATTAAATATTTGTTCTAATAAGGAGCACATACGTATCTCTGTCAGAGATATTTCGTTCTATTACGATGAAAAAATTATTCTACGAAGGAATCTAAATTAAAAGTGCGATAGATGATTTGTTTAAGGATTCCAGAAGAGTGGAAACGAAAGATTGATTCATGTAAATATGAATAGTGCATAAGACGAAAATGAAGCACGTCTTAGCCGTGATTAGACACAAATGAATAGCTTAAAACGCTTAACTAACGAGGGACCTTGTATAATCATTGCAACTACGCACTCATTTTTCAAGTAGTTTTTATAAATGGTTTGATTAACGATCATAATAATAGATATGATCCAGGACGATCATTCCGACCTTAGGAAACGGCGTCTTAAACGACACTCTATGACCATCAAAAGGTAAATTACTGCCCTAATTTTCGTCGGATTTCGCCGTAATCCATCATAACATTTTACAGTAGTAGCTCTCGTTAGAAAACGGCTACCATTTTTCACAGGAATCGTCTTCAGTTTCTAGTATGACTAGTTATGGCACCAGTTTTTGACGTTCTATATGGCTTTGACGTCGCCATCTTCGACCCGAAGACGAAAATAAAAGTTTAGAAAATCAATAAACAAACCGATCAATATAGCATAAATATATTTGAGTGATGATTGAAGATATATTTGAGAACAGTAGTTCTCTGCCGTTGACAAACCAATAAACTTAACGTATGGTAAAATAACCTTAGATTTGACATCAATGAGCTTTAATGTTTTTCTCTAAAGTAGAACACAAAACAAAAACGAAAAATAAAGAGATCTGCACCAGTATTCACACCTAAGTAGATTGGTTTCACAATTCGCTAATGACATGCATTACTGAGTTTAGTAAGCCATTATCTATTCTCATTGTTTGATAGTTTTTAGTCTTATTAGATGAGATTTAACCTTGTCTTATCATTCCTTTTGTAAAACATGATCTAAATAGATTGTAAAAATTTCCACCCATCAACTATATGGCATGACAGATGCTTTTAATTAATAATTAATTGACTGTTCATTGGTTAGTTAACTAATTCATTTGTCCTACTTCGTGATGATCTAGAGTCTTAATCAATCGGAGACCTGAATAAAGAAATTAACTAACCCTTAATTATTGCAATGAAGAATTAATCAACTAATGAATGGGTTGATACATGAATTAACAAGTCTGTATTTTGTATATCTTTAGCTGATCATTAATGATCAATCACGGATGACTGCAAAGGACTATTAGAGTTTATGCATAATTAAAATCTAATTGCAATTCAGATCAAATATTCACTTATTATAAGTGCTTTGTTGTGAAGTTAACGATGGAGATAGAATGCGACTCAATATATATATGTATATAAGCGATCATTTTTTAGGTGATTAGGAACATTGGGTATATTGTGTTTCACATTTTAATCTTGAAGGGATTGCAATAAGAGTGTTTTTTTTACATATGTATTTTTGTAGGAACATGCCACCTGAACTATCTAGTTTACGAATCTATAAAAATACTATTGAGGAGAGAAGACATTAAAAGAGTTATGAAGAGAAAAAAACTACACTTTCGATCAAAGTTACACTCCATAATGGTCAGAATACCCGTAACTTTCATTGTATTTGAATTACGATATTTGTAATAGAAGGTAATTTATAATAAGCACCGTTCACTATGATATCAAAAAAATTCTTCATTGATTTATATATATATACATGTAAGGATACGGTTCGTATTGTATTAATAAAGAAAATTTTTCCAAAAACGTTTTTCTATTTCTTTCAGAGTACATTCGTATGTTGACAGTCAAACTCTAAAGAAATTACTTTTTTTTACCAACATCGTGCATCATAACACGCTGTATTGACTTCTTTGTTTTGGGCACATAGCTCTGTTACGAACTAAATGGAAGAATTTTTTGAATAAATAAGTTCTCAATCTGTAAAAACATGAAGACAATTAAGATTAAAAGAAAATATTCGTTCTCCTCATCGAAAAAAAAATTGCTTCAATTCTTCACCATGATGGATAGTGAAAACATACTTGTACAGAATTTTGATCTTCAGAACACTTCTGAACATCGAAATTTAAGAGAGGTCAATAAGAATAGTGTCAATTTCATTGTTAAATACTAAGGAGTTTCTATAATGTGTCGATACTTGTATTTGAACGTGAGATGATATCTTTAATACATACGTGATCAAGATTTCCACTAAGATTTGCCACAGCAACGCATCGAACGGTAAGCAACTCTAGCAATACAATCGAATGGTAAAGTATACATCTTACAAAATCAAATTATTATTTTTTTTTCGTTCAAATTCATCTTACTAACAAATCGTAATGTTCAAGAATCAAAAAAATATTCTATTGACAACTATCTTCAAGATGAATTCAAGTACGTATTTATCTAATAAACTAGACAGTATTTCAAAATAATATTCAATTAATTCGATAAATACATACAATCAAATGCGTCCTATGGCTAGATTAGAGTAAGAGAAAAGATTTTTATTGCGCATTTGTTTACAAGACGACGAATAAGAAATTTCCCCTCTTATCCTCTGGTGGTCATATATAGTTTGTATTTTACGATACGATGCAACAGAGTTATAAATCTAGGATCAAATCATAGACTAACATTCAATATCGTGGACGACTATGGTAATGGCTGTTTTTGATAGAATACTGTATCAAGATATTCTATGCAAATAGCATAATAAATAATTATTTGAAATTCTATAATATTTTTTCAAAATATTATATTCATTGATTATACTTACATTTTTATATTAGAATTCGAAATGTGTATACGTATTTAGTTGTACAAATAGATTTGTCTTGTATAGAGAAACAAAATTTTGTTCTTTTTTAGATTGTGTAATAATATTGAATAAATGTTTCCGTTTAGAGTGGCCAGAGTTTGAAATTCTACAGAAAGTTTGTCTTTATTAAATAATCTTGAAACATTTTAACTTAAAGTATGCCCAATAACAAGACAGGGTGACACTGATGAAAGTAATCGATCGATTCAAGTATAACCGCGACTTTAATATCGATCATAGATGTCCACGGTGGCGCGGTATAACCTTTTTGAACATTTCCGTGTTGCGGTAGGCTTGGGTTTTGATCACGATGTGAAAGGCTTCTACCTGCTAGAGCAGCAACAAATTCTCAACTACGATGGAGATCTATGCTATCGATCTATTGGCGTCGTAGGAAATAGAAATAATATTTACTGTTAAGAAATGACATAGTTCACTAAGAACAAGAATCAAAATGTTACGAAAGATTCAATAGTTGATGTTAGATAAAGGAAGAATGATAACATTTATCTAACAGATGTCTGACAACAATCAAAAAGATAATTTACTTAAATTTGATTAGAATAACAATAAAAAAAAAGAAAAATAAACTAACAAGAACGAAAGATAAAAGAATATACTAGCCACTAGTGTGAAGATAGCCGAACCGGATCATCTAGCCGGAACAAAGTAATTATTCTATTGGACGATGAAGTGTGCAATAGATAAAGTTGTTTTTATGAAACACCTCGATAGAGGAATTCTAGCAATAATATTTTGGATATGGCGCTCTTCGTGACGGTTTTAGA